>CAUYPK010034191.1:0-27755 GCA_963574355.1 Loris lydekkerianus
TCTTTAAATCCTGGCCTCCAGTGATCTCCCTCCACCTCCCCTGGCCTCCCAAAGTCCTGGAATTACGGACATCAGGCTCTGCACCCAAACTCTATTTATGTATTTCTCATTGGATCTTTATTCTGCTCCATTGTTTTCTAATACCATATTTTGTTACATAAATGTACTTATAGAAATTACTCTTGATATCTGATAGGGCGTGTCCTCTATGTTTTTACATTCAAAAAGAAGTTGGCTATTTTGAGCCTTTCATTTTTCCAATAAATTTTAGAATCCGTTTGTTAAGGTCCAAAAGCGACACTGTTGGGGCTAAGTGCCCATAGCTCAGTGGTTAGGGTGCCGGCCACATACCCCAGGGCTGGCAGGTTTCAACCTGGCCTGGGTCTGTTAAACAACAATGATAACTACAACAAAAAAATAGGTGGATGTTGTGGCGGGCGCCTGTAGTCTCAGCTACTTGGAAGGCTGGGCAAGAGAATTGCTTAAGCCCAAGAGTTTGAGGTTGATGTGAGCTGTGATAGCACAGCACTCTACTGAGGGTGACATAATAAGACTCTATCTCAAAAAAAATAAATAAATAAATAAAGTGACACTGTTAGAATTTTTAACAAGAATTATTCTAAACATTGAATAACATCATTCTATTCCTTGTTCTTTTTTGAAATGTTTATATTCTTAAAAGTGTTCTAATTCAAATGATACTGTGTTAAGGGATATAATACATGTGGTAATAATTTTTGGAAAAAAATTTATGACCTGTTAGTCATTAATTTTCATAAATATTTATTTTATTCTTGAGAAGAATATATTTCTTTGAGGTAGAGTCAGGGTCCTAGCAGGACTCTCAGAACAAGCCTGCTAATCATGTTGCTCAAATCATTTGCCAATTGTATTGTTCTATTCTTTTACATTCTTAGATTTTTTTGTCTACTTTTTCTTTTTTTTTTTTTAGATTTTACCACTTTTAATTTAAAATAAATTGACACCCATGAAAATGTTGTATATTCTTGTGCACAGAAACTTAAAGTGATACTGTGATACATCGAATCACTTTCTAATTCCGGTTTTCTCTGTTTTTTTTTTTTAAATTAAATCTCAGCTGTATACATTAACGCAATCATCGTTATCCACAATAATTTAGAATTTTTCAATTTGCTTTTGTAACTCTGTTCATTTTTCGATGACAAATTGTGTACGCATGTGTCTGTAGGTAATGTGCACGTAGCTGAGTAATATGCGTGCAGACTCAGACTTGTCACAGTGTCCTGGTAAAGCCTCTTTCTTATCATCATAAAATGCTGCATTTTATCCATAAAGCTTTAGTTTTGAGGTTAATGTTTTTTATTCTGGTTTTACTATTGTACACCAGGTTTATCTTTCCCAGAATTTCCCTGATAAATCTTTATGACTCTTATTTTGCTTTCAACATTTGTTTGTCCTTATCCTGTACGTCTGTCCCTTGTAAAGCACACGTAACTGAATACGTTAGTTTTCCAGGGCCACCATAACAAAGTGCCACGGATTGGATGGTTTAAATGCAAAAATTTACCTTCTCACCATCTCGGAGGCTGAAAGTCTGAGACAAAGGTGTCAGAAACACTGGTTCCTTCAAAGGTCTGTGAGGAAGAATCTGTTACGTGCTTCCTCTCCAGCTTCTGATCATTTACTGGCAATCATGGCCTTTGTTTATGGGTAGCATCCACCCAATCTCTGCCTTCATCTTTTTTTTCTTTTTTTTTGTACAGACAGAGTCTTATTCTATAGCCCTCAGTAGAGTGCTGTGGTGTCACACAGCTCACAGCAACCTCCAATTCCTGGGCCTAGGCAATTCTCCTGCCTCAGCCTCCCAAGTAGCTGGGACTACAGACACCTGCCACAAAGCCCGGCTATTTTTTATTTGTTGTTGTCGTTGCAGTTTGGCCGGGTCCAGGTTTCAACCCGCCACCCTCGGTATATGGGGCTGGCACCCTACCCACTGAGCCACAGGCACCGCCCTCTGCCTTCATCTTTTTATGGTATTCTCCCTATGCACATGTATCCGTGTCTACATTTATCCTTTGTCTAAGGGCACTAATCGTGTTCGACTAGGGCCCCAGCTTCTTGAATATGACCTCGTCTTAGCTAATTACATCTGCAATGACCCTATTTCCAATAAGGACATACCCTGAGGTATTGGGGATTAGGATTTCTGAATGTGAATTTACAAGGGGATACAATTCAATCAATAACACTGAGTTTTAAAAGTTTATATGTATATACATTTGTATTCGATTGTATTATATAACATTATAAACATTTATATAGAGAGGTATTGCATATATGTGTACAAATATTGTATATACATAGATTTAAATTTTTCTACTTTTTTGCTTTCCACACTACCTATTTTATGCTATTTTTCTTTCTTGACTTGTTTTTAATTGATCAAATAGTTTTCTTTTCCATTTTTATGTAAGTTGAAAATAAAAATATGCTGGGTAACCATAAAAATAATATGAGTATAGAACAGTGAAATTTGTATGCTTTTCTTATATGTTTATGAAGAAAATTTAACACTAAATTTCTATTTGTTTTGTGCTAATCTTGAAGATTTGAGTTTTTAATTTCCTTCATAAACATACAAGAAACATATACACATTTCACTATCATATACTCATGTTATTTTTATTGTGATCCAGTCTCTTTTTATTTCCAACTTGTTCTTAGTACCCTTTCAAGTTAGTCATTGTAGTTGTCAATGTTTTACATAAATAAAACTTACAAAAATCTATGCAACATTTTCTGACTATTCCTTCTCATCTCCAAGTGCTTCCTCTGAATACAAGTCTCTTTTTCCTGGCATATGTATTTTAGATATTTATTTAGTAAGGATAACACTCAGTTTCATTTTTCTGAAAAATAATGTCATAAAGTTCTTTTTTTTTTTTTTGCAACTTTTGGCTGGGGCTGGGCTTGAACCTGCCACCTCCGGCATATGGGGCTGGCGCCCTACTTCTTTGAGCCACAGGCGCTGACCAATAATGTTATAAATTTTAAGTCAAAGGTGTTTTTCTCTCTTTTCTTTTCACCTGCCCCAGCAAATTTTATTTTTGTGTTCTTCATTTATTACCACAAAGTTATAACAAATACCAAAGAAATACCAAATTTTTAAAGTACCAAAATCCTGCTCGTATTTATTGTGCTTCCTAAAACTAAAGTTATGATTCTTCCACGGACTGTAGAAAATCTTTATTCCTTGTATATTCAACACTTGCTACATCCCCATTCTCTCAATTTTTTCCCTAGAAATCTGATTAGATGTTTGTTATAAATTTTTCTTTGGTGTTGTCAATGTTCTGGATTTTGGCCATTCTGTAATACCACAAAATAGCTATGTGGTGGTATTTCCTTGTATTAATTTGCATTTCCCTGATGACACACACGGAGAAGCTTCTTTTCTTATTTATTTGCCACATCTACATTGTATATTTGCACACATATATGTGTGATTGTGTGTGTGTATACATACATATATTTGTGTGTATCTTTAGTGAAATTGTTTGGTAAGTTCTTTGGTCCATTATTAAAATAAAGTTGTTTCTTTTCTGTTTGTTGAGTTCTTCCTTTGTATTTCTTATTGCTTATTGTTTATTTCTTATATTTTCTGTTGGACATCTAGTGGACCCCAAACTAGGACAATGATCAGCAAGGGAGATGGTGCTGAGGAAATCACAAGACTGACACAAAACTTAATGCATGAAACCTGGAGACCTATAAGGACATACATGGTTTTGGGTGCAGGTGGCAGTCTGAAAACGATGCAGCCACCTGTCCTGCTTCCTAGGAATCCTTTTTTTTTTTTTTTTTTTTTGGTAGAGACAGAGTCTCACTTTATCACCCTCAGTAAAGTGCTGTGGTATCACAGCTCACAGCAACCTCCAACTCCTGGGCTTAGGCGATTCTCTTGCCTCAGCCTCCCAAGTAGCTGGGACTACATGCACCTGCCACAGCGCCCAGCTATATTTTTGTTGCAGTTTGGCCAGGGCTGGGTTTGAATCCTTTTTTTGGGTACATAACAGAGTATATATGCAAGAATGCACAGCAGTCAGTAGTTAGCAGTCAAGGTTAAAAATGAAAGAGGGGCGATTATAGCCCCAGGAAGGTTGGGTAAAGGGTAAATGGGAACATAGGGTAATGGAACATCTAAAACTGCCAGATAATGGTGCACGCAGGAGGGGAGAGGGAGAGCACATCTCACCTCCTCAGACAGACGTCTCAGCTTCTCTTGTCTAAGTTCCGAGTTGGTGGCCTCAGCTGCCTGCACTGCTGATTTCCCCATGCAGGGATCATCACGCAGGCATTCCTCTGACTGGGCACTTTACCCTGAGTTGGAAGGTCCGTGAAGAATTCAGCCTGTCCACCTCCCACAATTTTCAATTCTGCTTTTAATTTTTTTTAACTACCTATATGCTGAATTCAATCATTCTATCAGCCAAGATTATCGAGGGTCTCATTCTGGCATTTGTTCTTTCTGCTGAATCTTGTTCTCTGGCTGGATTTCTTAGCTTTGTACCTTTCTTTTTGAATTGCACATATTGTTCAGCACATCTGCAGCTTGGAAGACCCATGAAGCATGTAGTCATGGTCTTTCTCTCCTAAGGGGACTTTCTTACACTGTTAATTGGGCAGCCCTCAAGTGGTTGGGGTTTCTCAGAACCCCAATTCCTCATCATGGTCAGCTGTGGTTATAAATATGTAGGGGAGACATTTTTCCCCCCAAAGCCCATGCTGAGACACTTTTCCTTTTAGACTCCTTTACTGGTAGAGATATTTTTTCTAGTACATTATTTTACCTACAGTGTAGCCCCTTGGGGCCTCTAGGTTATGCAGAGTCTCAGTTCCAATTTCCATTTTTAAAAGACCAAAGGACTTGTGTTCTTCCCTGGCAGCATAAAGCTCAAACCTTCTGGTCAGGAAGCGTAGGAACTTCTCCCAGGATAGCCTCTGCATGGGTGGCTGCTTACAACTTTAATTTCAGATGTCCCTCCGTTCTAGGTCCCAGAAGATACATCTTTCTTTCTCAGAAGCTCAGCTATGCATTTGAAAGAATGTTTGCTCCATTTTGTCTTTTGCATCCAAGGTTTTTTTTTTAATTCAAAAGTTTTTTTAAAAGTTTTCCAGACAGCCAAAAATAAAGATTTTCTGAGTGCTTCCTATATTTCAAATATACATCAGAATGACAGTCCAGCGTATAACCTCCTCTGACATTAGTATTTTTTGGTTTTGTTTGTTTTTTTTAAACAATATCTTCCCCAACATTCAAAGGGATTTTTTTGAAGAAGGTATAGAAAGCAGGTGAACTCGCCCTACTATCTCAACCCAATTTTTGATATGGGTCTTCAAGGTTGAATAAAACTTTCTAAGTGAAAATAGAGGTGAAGGCCAGTTCTAAGGCAAGGGGATTGAGAAAAACATGCATTCCTTAAGGAATGATAACAAGTTAGCACAGCTGGCATGCACTGTACATGAGGACAAATATACAAGATGAGTCTAAAAGCAAGACAGGTTTAAGTGACATTAAAATGGGTCTTGTGTGACACTATAAAAGGATCTGGGATCTGCTGTGTAATTCAGCAAAAATGGTTGCCATTTACTTGTTTCTTAGCAGGTGGTAGGCACTGTACTGGAGGTTTTGCACAAGGTGCTACTATCACCCACGTTTGATGCATAAACTGGGGCAAGTGAGATTTAGCGTGCTAAGGTCACGCAAATCCCAGGAGGTGAAGCCAGGATTCTGTCTGACCGCAGAGCTCACGAATTAAATTGCTTTCTGCAGTGTTCCCTAATAAATATAGATAAGTCAGTCAAAGTTTTTAAGATAAGAGTGAGTAATTTAGGAAGATGATTCTGTTGACCTGCTGGCCTAAAGAGTGAAGGAATTACACGTCACCTATTGCTGAAGAAAGCTATACCCCGGGAAACAGAAGTGAGAATCAAGGGTGGGAAATATAAAGCCCTTTACATTTAATTTTCAAGAGACAGGAGGCCACGGGGACATTGCAGCAGAGGTGTGAGATGCTTACACATTTTAAAAGAAGCAATTTTGTGGCTCTATAGAGAATGGCTTGTAGCAGGAAAGGATGAAAACAGAGAATTATCATTCCTCACGTACTCTGCTGTCTTTATTTACAAGTAGATAATATTTGGGCCTACTTGATTGGGGAGCAGAGGTGAGGAATGCAAGAGTATTCCAAGAGACCAATTCTTGGAATATCAGCTGAGCAGAGTTGCCCAAGTGGAGCCATATTGTCTTTGTGAAGAGAAAAGGCAGTGAGGAGAGATCTTGGTGAGGGGAAGGATTTGGAGAAATGATTAGGTGGAGTGGTTTCAGTGATAGCAATGAAAATCACTTTCCCTTTGGTTAACATCTATTTCCTATATGTCAGAAATTCTCCAGAGAACTGGAAAAGAGAAAGAGGCTTTATAATATGGAAATATTCTACGTAGATGAGGGATGATTGACAAATGCAGATTTGCATTACACATATGCTCTCGCAGTTAATATTTTCAATTTTGTGACACAGGTATTATCACTCCCAGCATATCAGTCAGAAACTAAGTCACAGAGATGTTCTCTAACTTGCTTAGAGCGAACCCGTATGAACCAGCAGAGATGGAATTCAAACACAGATTGTTATGGCCCCAATGGGTATACTTTTTGAGAACACCGGGAAAAAAACTTTGTCTTAATCAAGGTGACAATTACCCTACAGTGAATTGGAACTCAGAGGGGAGCCCAAGAAAGTTACAGTAGCAGCGCAGACAGACACATCTGGAAGCGGCTTCCACTTTCTCTGATGCTTTCAAGTGTGTCTTCCCTGGGATAAGGCTCACCAGTCCTGGGGACGGTGTCTGTTCTCACAATTCAAATTCAGTCCTGATTCTGGAGACATTTTATCACTCCTGTGGGTCAGAAACCAGAGCTCCCGAGGGTGCCCAGTACATTCTCATCAGGGCAGCTCTGAGCACCCAACAGCTCATGCCATCCTGAGCCGTCCCCTGCCATGCTGCTCCCTAACTGAGGAGCCGGCTGATTCCCCACTGTGAGAGATGGACTTAGGAGGCTTTCTGGCTCTGCTTTTGTAGTGAGAATATTGAAATCACTTCCTTCCATTTTCACTCCTTTACGCCCTCCCAGGCCCCATGTGCATGTGTGTGTAAGTTTATTCCTCCACTTCTCCAGATAAAAATATCTAACCATCTTCTCTTTTGCTCCTGTCTTTGTCCTAAAAGTCAGTATTTCCTGTCTTGTGAATAGTGAGAGAAATCAGATGGACACTAGCAAGGATTCCATGGTCCAGAGAATCAAACAAGAAGATGCCCAAAGAAAGAAGGAGCCGGAAAAAAGTCTGAGAGAAAGACAAACAGATGAGACAAATTTCACCTGCTGATGCTAGACGTAAATAAAGCAGGAAGGATATAAAGTCATATAGAAACAGTCTTCAGGACAGGTTTAATTTACACTTTCTGAGTAAGTGCTGCTCAGTATAGGGTATACTATAAGATATACTATAGGATATAGGATCTGGTATAGGATATTAAGGTTTTCTGTGCTGGGTATAGGATATTAAGGTTTTCTCTTTTTTTCTCTCACTCGACACTCATGCAAACCTACAGAGGGAGTCATTGTTAGCTGCCTTTTACAGAAGAGAAAAATGGCATGCTCATTGTCATGATCCAAGTTCGTTCAGCTCTGAGTATCAGAGCCAGGATTCTGAGCCATGCCTTTCTGATTTCCAGGTCCAGGACTCTTTCCACCACATGATCTGTTACCTTTAGCTGGAAATAGGAAACAAATAGAATGAAACTGAGATCATACTGAAGGTAAAACACACAAAAAATAGCCAAATCATTTCTATCTCTGCATCTGCCTTTGTTTATTAGGGCTGCTGTAATAAAATACCATAAACTACATAGTTTATAAACAGCGTACATTTATTTCTCATCATTCTGGAGGCCAGGCAGTCCAAGATTGGGGTCTCAGCAGATGTGTGTCTGATGAGAGCCCACTTCCTGGTTTATAGATGGCACCTGCTAGCTGTGTACTCAAGAGATGAGGCAGATTTCTGGGGCTTCTTTTATGAGGCACGAATCCCAGTCAGGGCTGTGCCCTTGTGACCTAATGCCCTCCTTGTGACCCTACCTCCTAAAACCATCACATTGTGATGAGTGTCAACACATGAATTTGGTGGGGACACAAACATTCAGACCACAGCACACCTTGATGTGAGACCTTGTGCAAAGCTGCTCCTTAGCTGTCCTGTCTTTGTGCTTATTTATTCTCCTGAGTGTCAGGTCTCCAAACCTGCTCCCAGCATCTCTGTTATGCTCTTTCTGGCTCCTCTCGAGTTTGCAAAGGCCCTTGGAATTTACAGCAGAATCTCTGTACATTGACCACTCAAGAGACAGTAACAAACTGGTCAACCTACAGAGGTGGTAAACATAAGGAACGAGGCATGCTGTCCATTGAGTACATGTGGTGCATGTTCAGTCTATGAAAATTAGGTCAACTTAAGGATGTGGTCAAGGTAGGGAGGTGGTCAACTATAGAGGTTCCACTGTAATTATATTCACCAAGAAAGCCTTGAATACCTACAATGCAATAGCCATAGAGGCACCAAAGAACATGAATATGGCCACAGCTGAGAAGGAAGAGATGAAATCAGATCTAGAGTTTGGTATCTCCAGCAGGTTTGCTTGCCAGACACATTGTGGAATTTATTCACTTATTCAACAAATATTTGTTGAGTATATATTAAGTACTAGGCATGGTTCTTTTGCTAGGGATATAGCCATGCACATAATAAAATATATGTTCTACATGGAGTTTATATCCTAGTAGGGAAGCAAGACAATAAATACATAAATACGTGCAGTATATCAGCTGGCAACAAGTGTGGTGGTGAGAAGTAAAGCAGCCTGCTAGTAGAGTTGCTGGTTTACGCAGGGTGTTTGGAGAAGACTTGTGTGGGAAACAGTGCAGTGGCCCAAAGGAAGTGAGAGTGAGCCAGGTGGTTATCTGGAGGAAGAGCCAGGGCCGGGGCCCCAAGGAAGACACGTGCTTGGTGCATTCACAGAATGACCAAGAACCTTCAAGTAGGGGAGTCCTCAAGCTAAGGACAGAGAAATGGCAGGGGTGTGGAATAATTTAGGGCTATGAGGCCAACTGTAAGGCTTTGGGGTTTTAATAAATAATACAGAGAGCCATATGAAGATTTTGAATAGAGAAGTCAAATATTCTGACATGTTTGAAAGTAGTATCTCTGAAAGATACAAGGCATATAGAGACCAGATTATTGGACACAAAGTCATGTAGTGGGAGGTGGGAGGACCAGTTAGGAGACTTGCACAGAATCCAGAAGAAAGAGGACAGTGCCTCGGATTAGGCTCATATCAGTAGGAGTATTGGAGAATATTTGGCTTACGATGTACTTTGACATTAGAGCTAGCTGATCTTCCAGACAGGTTGGCTGTGGATAGTATAAGGAAGGATTCTAACATTTTTGGACTGAACATCTGGAATGTGAACCTAAGGAGTTCAATTTCGGATGTGCTGACTGTGAGTTGTCTATTAGATAAACAAGTGGCGATGCTGAGTAGGCACTCAGATATATGAATCTAGAGAAGAGAGAGGTCCAGGGTGGAATCATGCCCTGGGGAGCATTAGCTGTAGTCATCAAACTAACCAAGCTCACCAAAGAAATGAATGCTGCTAGAGAAAGGAGGCAGTTAAGGACCGACTTTGCAAAGATAAATCTAGTATTTACTCATCAGGAAGGTGGGAGAAACCAGCAAAGGATACTAAGAACAATCAGTGAGTCGCCAGAGGTAGGCAGGAACCACACGAAAAAAGTACTTCAGAAAGAAAGACATTTGCCCCACCACACTGACCCAACCTGCTCTGACATCTCGAGGGCTGGAACCTGAGACCATGTAAGGACAATTCCTCCCACCAATGGGCCCTGGTGGCTCCAGAGTGGACAAAAGTGCCTGTCTCGATGTGGCTTTCAGAAAGCAAGTGGCATAGCCAGACAAGAAGAGCAAGACCAAAGCACAGAAAGAATTTGAGTTGACAGTGGATTGTGAACTCACCTGAGACATCCTATCACAAACGCCTAAAATAATTAGGGAGCAGTTTGAAAGGACCCACTTACAGTAATTAAGTCACTAGGGACTTAATTTGAGAAAAGAGAAGTGTGATTAAACTATGAATTTGTAAGTAAAGAGAGAGTTTTGATAACATAAAGCATTTAAATTTCCAGGAAAATAAAGAAAGGAAGGAAGCATGTCAGACGGACATAGTGGCTCACGCCTGTAATCCTAGCACTCTGGGAGGCAAAGGCCATGGATTGCTGGAGCTCAGGAGTTCTAGACCAACCTGAGCAAGAGCGAGATCCGATCTCTACTAAAAATAGAAAAACTAGCTGGGTGTTGTGGTGGGCACATGCTTTCCCAGCTACTTAGGAAACTGAGGCAAGAGGATCACTTGAACCCAGGAGTTTGAGGTTGCTGTGAGCCACCGCACTCTACCCAGGGGGACAGAGTGAGACTCTGTCTCAAAAAACAAGTAAATAAACAAATAATAAACAAATAATGCCAAAAGAAAACTGTGTGAAAAAATATTTGTAAATCTATGAAAGGAAAGATGAACTTTTGAAACATACCTAAAGTTCTACACAGGAAAAAGGACCAATAACTAGATTGAAAAGTGAGCAAAGGAAAGCAACATACAGTGATAGAAAAAATATATAAATAGCCAATCAGTAAGTAAAAGAATGTTAAACCTCACTAGTAATTTTAAAATGCAAATTTAAATAATGAGGTATCATTTGTCACCTTTCAAATTTACAAATGCTGAAAGGATCAATAATATTCACCTTTGTTAAGGGTACAGAGAAACAAACTCTCATAAATAGTAGATTGGCACATTTTATGGGGTAATTTGTCTATGTCAATAACAAATTTTAATAATTTTTAAATTTTATAATAGTTTTAGACTTAGAGAAAAACTAAGATGATAGTATTGAGAATTTCCATGTATTCACACCCCATTTTCTTTATTAGTAGAATTTCAAACATTACTATGGTACATTTGCCACAATTAATGAGCCAATACTGATACATTATTATCAACCAAAGTCATTTTCTCCCTCTGATTTCCTTAGTTTTTACCTAATGTGCCCCTTCTGTTCCAGGATTCATTCAGGACACCACATTACATTAGTCACCATGTCTCCCTAAGCTCCTTTCAGCTATAAGAGCTTCTCATTTTTTTCTTTCCTTTTCTTTCTTTCTTTCTTTTTTTTTTTTTTTGAATGACCTTGACAGTTTTGAAAAGTACTGTTTAGGTATTTTGTAGAATGATATTCCGTTGGATTTGTTTGATGTTTTTCTCAAATCTCGACTGGGGTTATATATTTTTGGAAGGAAGACCAAAGGGGTAAAATGTCACTATGGTCGTATCCTATATCAAGAGTACAAACTTTCCACAAGACTTCTCATTGTTCGTGTTAATCTTGATCACCTGAAAAAGGTAGTGCTTGTTTGGTTTCTCCCCTGTGTGCTTTTCCCCTCCTTTTCCGTGCTGTACTCTTTAGAAGGAAGGTGCTGCATCCAGCCCGCACTTAGGAAAGGAGAGGCACGCGCCACCTCCTTGAGAGTGAATGATCTGACATGAATTATCTGGAGTCCTTCTGCATGGGAGATTTTTGTCTTATCCTCCATTTATTCTATAATTCATGTATATCAGTATCGACTCGTAGATTTTTATTTTGTAGTTCAGATTACAATCTAATGCTACTTTATTTCTTTGCTCAAATTATTCCAGCTTTTCCCTTGGGAACTCTTTCAATTGGCACCTGTGTCCCTTTGATATGCCCCTCCCCCCATCACTGTACTTAAGAAAAAGAACAAAACCTACTTTCCTATTTCCCAGCACTACCAGAAGCCTGGGATCATCCTGTATATTTCCTGCTGCAATCTTAGAATCAGCCACTCAATGAGTGCTGGTTCCTTTCATTAGAAAATGGTATTACTACATTGAAAGCAAGATCAGGGTGACCAAGTACCAAGGCATGCTCACTGCTACTGGGGTGTGTTGGTTTCTGGGTCTTCTCAGCTGACAATGAGAAAATACCTATACATATAACAATCACCTGATATACACGTATTTATAAATGTTTCTATATATAAACAGTCATATCTATATTGAGTAAAATGCAAATTCTTACTGAGATCTCCAATTCGAACCCATTACCATATGGAACATTCTAGCTTTCCTCCTGTACTTATTTGCAAACCTCTACTCCACTGTTCACCATCCTTTCACTAGTTATTTAATTGCAGCTCAATATTCATGTCAAGTGGTTTTAGAATCTTTAGCCCATACCTTCTGGGGAAACAACTTTATCAACTGGAGTAGAAAGCTTATGTGCTGTTCCTCTTGGCTTTCATCTAATTCATTTCCAAAGTTGCTTAGACCAGCACTTCTTTCTCCCACTTAGTTTATCAAGGTTGCTTCATACACTTATAATACGTTAGATTGTTTTGTCACATTCCACATTCCAACCTGGGATGTCCCAAACTCCTTAATGATTTCTTTAAAATCTGTACATTAAAGTCCACTCTTCATGCTTTGAATTTCCATGGGTTTTGATAAATTCGTGGTATCACATATGCACAATTACAGTATCACACAAAATATTTTTAATCCTCCTCTGTTACTCACATAATCAGCCTCCTCACCCAATCATATGCCTGGGAACCACTGATCTGTTTACCATCTGCATAGCTTTGACTTTTCTAGAATGCCATATAAGTCCACGGCATGAAGTATGTTCCAACCTGGATTCTTTCCCGTGGTGGTATGAGTCAGGATTCATACACTTCTTAGTGAGCTGAACAGCTCATTTCATTTTATTGCTGAATAGTACTCCAAGTAATGGATGTACCTAAATTTATCCATTCAGCTATTGAGGTTAGCCTGGTTGTTTCCAGTTTTTAATTATCTTGATTAAAGACACCAAACACATTTGAATTCAGAGTTTTAGGTGTACCTGAATTTTCTGTTCTGTTTTGTTAATTTCTAGGAGCATGACCATTGAATAATTTGCTAAGTGTATGTTTAGCTTTGTAAGAAACTGCCTAAGAAAAAGAGGTTGTACCATTTGGCATTCCTGCCAGCAAGTAATGAGATTTACTGTTGTTCTGCATTGCCAGTCTTTTGGATTTCAGCCTTTCTTATAGGTGATTAGTAGTATTTCATTATTGTTTTAAATTGCATTTCCCCTGTGACAAAAGATGTTATATGTCTGTTTATCTGCTACCTGAGAATCTTCTTTGGTGAGGTGTTCATACCTATCTTCATTTTTTAATTGAATTGCTTTCTTATTTAGTTCCAAGAATTCTTTATATATTCTGGATAGAAATCCTTTATGAGATGTGTGCTTCGAAATATTTTCTTCCATCCTATGGCTTTTCTTTGCATTCTAAAAGTGTTTTTTGCAGAAGATTTTAACCTTTAATGCCGTCCAATTTGCCAGTGTTTTCTTTTGTGGATTATTCTTCTGATGATATATCTAACAATTTATCAACAAAATCACTTGAAATTTCAAGAAAACCTACAGTTGAAAGACTACTTAATGGCAGAGAAATTAATTGAAATTAATTTTTTCTTTTCTCAAAAGAAGTTCCCCATGTTTACCTGGGTCTATTTGGTGGGCTCTTTGTTTATATCCCATTGATCTCTTTGTCTATTGTTTGCCGACACCATACTGTATCAATTGCTGTAACTTTATACTGAGTTTTGAGATCAAGTAAAATGAGTCCTTTAGTTTTTGTTTTCTTCAGGATTGTGTTGGCTATTCCAGTTACTTTCCCCACAAAACTTAAACTCAATTAGTTATAATTTGATTGATAGTGTGTTACATCCCTAAATCTAATTGAAAAGAATTAATATTTTAACACTATTGAGTCTTACAATTCATGCATATGAAATATTTCTCCATTTATTTAGAACTTTAATGTCTTTCATCACGTTTTTAATTTTCCGCATATAGATTCTGTACACATTTTGTTAGATTTATAAATAAACATTTAAATTTTTAGTGATTTTGTAAATGATATTGTTTTTCAAATTTCAAATTCCATTTGTTCATTGTTGATAAACAGGAAAAAAAAAACAGTATTTCTATTGATTATGTATCTCTCAACCTTCCTATACTCATTAGTTCCAGGAGATTTTTTATAGATATTTTGGAATTTATACTTTGGAATGATGGTTATGTCATCTATGAATAGTTTTAGTTCTTCCTTTCTAATATGTGTACTTCTATTTCTTTTTCTTGCCTTATTGCTTTAGCTACAACTTCAAATAAGAAGCGCAATAAAAATGGTGACAGATAACATCCTTCTCATTCTCCACCCCAGGATAATGTCTAGTATCTCTACCATCCCCGCCAGTAAGTCGCCTTTCAACTGTAGGCTTTCTTGAAGGTATTCTTTATCACATTGAGGAAATTTCTTTGTTCATAATTTTTAGAGTTTTTCATGAATAAATAATAGATTTTGACATTTTTTTCCTGCAAGAGTTACTAGGATGATATGATTTTCCTTTTTTAGCCTGTTGATATAGTAGGTCATATTGGTTTTCTTTCCTTCTTTTTTAATTTTTTTTTAATGTTGGGAATTCATTGAGGGTACAAGAAACCAGGTTACATTGATTGCATTTGTTAGGTAATGTCCTTCTTATAATTGTGTCCTGCCCCCAAAAGGTGTGTCACACAGTGAAACTTTTTTTTTTTTTTTTAGACAGAGTTTCATGTTGTTGCCCTCAGTAGAGTGCTGTGCGTCATAGCTGACAGCAATCTCAAACTTTTGGGCTCTAGCGATTCTCTTGCCTCAGCCTCCCAACTAGTTGGTATTACAGGTACCTGCCACAATGCTAGGCTATTTTTAGAAACAGGGTCTCACTCTTGCTCAGACTGGCCTCAAACTCCTTAGGTCAAGCAATCCACCCACCTCAGCCTCCTAGAGGGCTGGGATTACAGGCATGAGCCACTGCGCCTGGCCCACGTTGATTTTCAAAGTTTACCAGCCTTGGAATAAATCACAATTGGTCCTGTTAAATAATTACTTTTTTGTAAAGTTTGATGAAATTTTCTAAAATTTCATTGAGGATTTTCAAAAAATACATGTTCATAAGAAATATTGTACTATAGTTTTTCTTTAACATCTTTGACTGGATTATTATTAAAATAAATACTTCTTATTTTAAATACAAAATGTTAATGGGCCTTCAGAAAAACACATTTGACTGACAGCTTGAAAATGTCCACATTTTGTAATTGAGGCTCCTTTCCTATGTATAATGTTTTACACTTTTTGCAACACAATAGTTAATGCAAAAATAATATCTAACTAAGGAACAAAAACTCCCTCAGCTGTGCCTCCTTGGCTGGTCCCTTACCTAGCCTTTAAAATTTATTCCTGTTTCTAACTTTCTGATTCTTTAATTTTCCCTGGAAACAAGGTGGAAAAGCTTTAGCATCCTTTTGTTGTAAGGAGCACCTGATAAGTATTAGCCACCCACTACATTATCTCTTAGAAGAGGGAACAGTAACTAAAAAATGGTATTTCCATGTGCAATCACAGTGATAGCTCTTTTTCTTACACTTTGCAAAGGTTGCAAGGTCCTGAAATCATGGATATTTTTAGCCCAGCAAGAGACCTTAGAAAACACCTCTTCCAACCTCCTTATTTTGAAGATGAAGAAATTGAGTCTTAGAGTAGTTTAGCAGCTTAGCCACAGAATCATCAGTTTGATGTAGCTCACAGAGATAGTACAGTCTAAATCTTTTACTTACAATTGGGGAGACTGAAGCTCAGCAAGTGAAGGGACTTTTCCAAGATTACATGGTGAAAAGTGGGGAATCTAAGAGGTAGTTCCCATGTGGCAACTCTGAGAATCCTGTGCATGGGTAGCAGCAGCCCGAATCAGTTAAGATCATTCAATCTGAAGAGGCAAAACCTGAGAAGAGGTAAAATGGTGAAACTCATCAGGTCATCAGGTGTGAGTCTGGACTTTCTCATTGTGTAATAAGGAATTTTGCTGGTATTTCTCCCCCATTTCTGAATGGAAATCTCTAAAGCCTTGTAATTTCCCAAGTGATAGTATTGTCTTCATGGTGGGCTCCATAGGCCACACCTGATAGTTTATGGTAAGAGTTGAATCATGGTGGATCCCTGGATGGTTTATATCAATATGATAACTCAGGAGAGAGATTGGTCATGTCAGAAAGAGAAACATGATAATTAGAGGGCTGGGGTTTGGTGCTGTATGACACCAGTCCAACCTTTCTGAAGGTAGAGAAGCTGGAGATGGAGTTCAACTCTGTGGCCAGTAATTCCACGAATCACACTCACATAGGGGAACTCTGATAAGAAGCTCCAATGTTGGGAACATTTGATATCCTCCTCCTTCTAACTATTTGAAATTATGTACTGTATTAATGTTAAATTCAGTAATCCTAGCACAGGATAGAACACTAGAACTTATTCTTTCTATCCAGAAATAATTTTGTATCCTTTAGCAAATCTCTTTCTTTCTTTTTTTTTTTTTTAATAGCAGAACAAGCATTTTTAATACTATAACTACCATTTAGAGAAATCCTTTACATATGTAATATGTTTCTTCTTGTCATTTTCTTTTTGTTTTTACTTTTTTAAAAAAAATTGGTTGGGGATTCATTGAGGGTACAAAGATCCAGGTTACATTAATTGCATTTGTCAGGCAAAGTCCCTCTTTTAAATGTATTTCTCCCCTGAGAGGTGTACCAAACGCCATGACCCCCACCCCTCCCTCCTTCCCTCTCTTTATTCCCCCATTCTCCCACCCCTCACCATGTACTAGTCATCAATTGTCCTCATATCAAAAAATTTTTTTTATTAAATCATAGCTAATCTCTTGCTATTCCCCTTTCTCCCTACCCTTCCCAGCCTCTTAGTTCTTCTTGCATCTGTGAAGTCAACTTTTAACATCCACGTACAACTATCTGTAGGGTTCAATTTTCTGTTCCCAGCTTATTTCACCTAACATGATGTTCTCCAGTTTCATTCACGTTGCTACGAATGACAGAGTTTCATTCCTTTTTATGGCTGAGTAGCATTCCACTATGTACACAAACCACATTTTCTTTAACCATTCATCTACTGCAGGACGCTTAGGTTGATTCCAAGTCTTGGCTGTTGTGACTAGTTTGGCAGTGAACATGGGAGTGCAGATATCTCTTCAATGTACTGATTTACTCCCCTTTGGATGAATACCCAGTAGCTGGATTGCTGGATTGTATGTTAGTCACATTTGTAGTTTAGTGAGGAACTTTCATGCTGCTCTCCATAGATAAATGTTTATAAATTTTGAGATGATGGATGTGATAATTACTCTGATGTTATTACTATATATTAATAATTTTTAACTTAAAAATTATACCAAAAAAAAAAGTTCCAGTGAGCTCCCTGGTGGGCTATTCTCTACCATTGGGAAGATCCTTGGAAATGACAAAAATTTCATGTTTGAGACCCTCTATCACTCACCCTATGCACCATCCCCATTGGCCAGTTCTAATTTGTATATCTTTGTGCTAGACTAACACTGTAGTCACAAGACTTTCCTGAGTTCTGTGAGTCACCCTAGTGAATTCTCAGACCTGAGAGAGAGTTTGTAGCCAGTTGGTCAGGAGGGAAGATGGCCTGGGAACTCTGGAACTTGTGGCCCATGTCTGAAGTGAGGGCAATCTTGTGGGGGACAGTGCATCTAACCCAAGAAGACTGGCTCCATCCTGGGTAGTTGGTTTTAGAAGTCATGGCACTCACACTCCTAGAATTATAAAGTTTTAGGGGTAAGGACAGAGATGAATCTGAGAAAAACTAAGGCAAAGACCATGAGACACCCTCCTGTTTTACTTTACCCACAGAAATACTCATTTTTTCTGAACTTCAGCTTCATCATATCACAGCCACCACACTCACTACAGCTTCTCAAGGCCTCCAGCCCACAAGCCCTTCTTCAAAATATCCCAATAATATTCTCAGTGCAGGACGTAACACAGAGGTGGTTTTTGTTTTGTCTGGGGTTTTGTTGTTTAAATTTTTTTTCCTGCTGGGGCAAGATTGATTATTTAGAGAGCACCATAAAAAAGTCTTTCAGACTTTTCTCTCATGTAGGCAAAAAAAAAAAAAAAAAAAAAAAGGCAAACAAGAAAAGAAAAAAACCTATCTCATTTCTTGTTTTGAGTCACTGCTGGTTTGCTTTTTTGCCAGGTAAATTTGGGAATTACTTGCATGCTGGAATGACCTGGCATCAAGGACAGCTGGCAGCCCTTCTCTCCTTGGAAACCAGGCTTGTTTTGCATTATTTTTCCTCTTTGAAACACCAGATGATTTTTAAAAGTCCTTTCCTGAGTCTGCTTGCTGCCCAGACTTGAATTCTGGAAGAGAATGAAAGGGTTGAGAAAGAAGTCAAGCTGGTGAAAGCTACATTGATTAGTAGGATGTAAGCACTCCAATTTGTACAAATAATCAACACATCGAATCCCATAATGGCATAAATGTATTTATGATCTACGTACAGATGACTTAATAAAATAAATAAAAAATAAAAATAAAAAGAAGTTGAGCTGGGATGTTGAAGGCTGGGCAGGCACAGATGTGCAGCAAGAATTGTGTTTCACAAGCAGGAAGAAAACTGTAATATGCTATTTGTTTTTGTTTTGTTTGTTTTTAAGAGAATGGAGATGACTAAATTCACATCTATTGGGTACACTTCACACTATCTGGGTGAAGGACACGTGTATGTGTGTAACTTTGACTCCATCTGTACAAAAACCAAGTATGCAAATAAAAAAGGTGTACCCCCTAATATTCTGAAATAAAATAAAATAAAACAAAATGAAATGAGAAAAAAGAAAGACAGAAACAACATCAAAGAGAAAGAAGAAAAAAAAAAAGAAAAATGCGGTAAGAAAATGGGGTGAGGCTGCTTCAAGTGTTCTGAAGGAGGGAAGTTTAATGTACCCAGCTCCTCTCAGCTGGGCTCACTGAGTCTGCCCTGTGGCCACTGCCATCCCCTCGAAGTGCTGGGGTGTGGGAGTCCTTCCACCATTCTGTCTTATAGCAGGAGTACCTGAAGAGAAACCCACCAGTTTTTGGATGCAATGGGTTTGTTCTTATAGAAAAAAATGGGCTGATAGGGGAGATTTATCATCCCCCCAATTTATTTGAGATGTAACCCTCTGTTTTGTGAAAGATAACGCATAATCAGAAATGCAGAAATTTAATAAATTTCTAGAAGTATTGGCAGAGAAACTGAGAATGAGGAGCAGAGCAGAGTAAGACGGTGACGGTGTAAGTGAACAGGTGAGTAAATACCATCTCCTCTGATAACAGCCGCAGCAGAGAGATGTGCATGTCCCATGGGAGCAGGGAAGAGCACCCAATCCCAAAAGAGACAACAGAGGAAGGAAGAGACAGGGACATCTGAGCTGAAGGTAATTTGACAATGTGGAAAGGGAAGAGGTTTTAAAGTTTACCGGATTAGGTGCAAGTCTCCATATCCAGCTCTGTGACCTTGGGAAAATTACTTAACCTCTCTGAGCCTCCTCTTTATTCACTATAAAGACTGATACCCACCCCTGAGGTTCTTGTGAGGATTAGATGAAATCTTTTGGACTAGTTATCTAGAACAGCGCCTGACCCATGGTAAATCTCCAGCAGATGGTCGCTTAGTGTTTGTAATTAGGGTTGAGTTGGATTTCTTCTTTTCAGTGGGGAAATTGAGCTGTGGGCTCCATTCAGTGGGACGTGAAGAAACAAAAGATGACTCAGATCTCTCCTTTGAACACTAGGCAGATACTGAGGACAAAAACAATTATGTATGGAGAAAGGAGGGGGGATACCTGTGTGGTGTGGGATCAGTTACAGCTAATATGCCTGTGGGACGTGAGGTAGGAGGGTAATCCAGAAGGGAGGTGCAGACAGGAAGCAGAGGTTGCTGACTGCTCCAGTGCAATTCTTGAGCCATCATGGCAGCTCAGTGCTTCCTCTGCCTTCATCTTTATACGTCCTATTAGTCAAGAAGAGGACTCAGTCTCTCCAATGACTCACACTTCAATCTGCCTCATCTCCCTGAATCTTTTGAGAGTAGCTATAGATAGGCAGGTGCCCTTCCTGCACCCATTAACTTAGTCATTTGTTGTTTAATTTGATGACAATATTGAGGTACCTACTTTATCCCAAATACCGATTTAGGATCTAGAGAAAGAACACTGAGTAAAATAGTTGAGTTCCCAGCTCATTACGGTTGAGTACTTATGTGTACTTAAGCGTGGACATCCATGCCCTTCTCTACTCACTGACAGTTTACTTTCTGTAGAAGAGGATGCTTTCCCTCTCACTTCAACTCAGGATGACTTTGTGGCAAAAAAGAAAAGAAAAAAATGTTGAAAGAACTCTTATAAATCATAAAGTCCAGTCTCCTCAGTTCAATAAGTATTTATGAAAAAAGCACTGTGATGAGGCACTCTTTATTTTTCAAATGGATCCTAAGGAAAATGGTATGGACTGAATGTGTGTGTCCTCCCAAAGTTCGTATGTGGGAGCCTTAACCTTAACCTCCAGTGTATGGCTGTATTTGAAAAAAAATGTTTTTTTGATAGAGTCTCACTTTTTCGCCCTGAGTAGAGTACAGTGGCATCATAACTCACAGCAACCTCAAACTCTTGGGCTCAAGTGATTCTCTTGCCTCAACCTCCCAAGTACCTGGGACTACAGGTGCCTACCACAACACCTGGCTATGTTTAGAGATGGGGGTCTCACTCTTGCTCAGGCTGGTCTTGAACTCCTGACTTCAAGTAATCCTCCTGTCTCAGCCTCCCAGAGTGCTAGGATTACAGGTGTGAGCCACAACATTGGGCTGAATATGGGTTAAATGAGGTCCTAAAGTGGGGTTCTGATCCATTAAGATTAATTTTCTTATAAGAAGAGACACCAGAGACCTTTCTCACTCTCTCTCTCTGCATATATGCACCACAGAAAGACCATGTGAGCACACAGTGAGGAGGCAGCCACCAGCAATCCAGGAAGAAATTCCTTACCAAGAGCTGAACTGGCCAGCACGTTGGTCTTGGACTTTAGCCTTCAAAATTAAGAAGATAAATTTTTGTTGTTTAAGTCACCCGGACTATGGTATGGCAGTCTGAGCCAACTAAGATGGAAGGGCCAGTGTATCTGCCAGCTATTGCTGTGTAACAAACCATCTCACAGCTCAACCCCTTAAACATTCATCATTCACGATTTACTATGTAATAAATCTGCAGGTTCACCAGGGGTTGGCTGGTCTGGGATAGCCTCTGCTGTATATAAGTTTGCTCTGTGTGTCTCTTAACCTCTTTGTGGGATCCACAGAGAAGATCTCTTATGTGGCTGTGGCATAGGTGAGAGAGAACAAGAGAAAACAGGCACGTGGTCCAGGGCTGAGACATAGCCACTTCTATCTCGTTCTATGGCCAGAGCAAGTCTTGGAACTGGAATGTGGTCACTTCTATCTCCAGAATCAATAAGGAATGTGCTGCAAAGTTTCAGGAAAAGGAAGAGTCAAAAAATTAGTTCTTTTTTTTTTTTTGCAGTTTTTGGCCAGGGCTGGGTTTGAACCCACCACCTCCAGCATATGGGGCTGGCGCCTTACTCCTTTAGAGCCAGAGAGTCACAAAATTAGAGTTATTAAGGTGATCTAACACATCCAGAATTAAAATCCAGGTCTCCTTAGGCCCTAGTTAGGATTATTTTCATAATTAGTCATCACTTTTAGTTTTAATGAGAAACACACGTGAGCATCTTTGTGCTCTTGCTATCTGCAGGACTGAGCCTCAACAACAAAGTCAGAAGCCAGGCAAGAACACAGTCACAGCCAACACCCACATTGTTCTTTCTCCCTAAATCCCACCCTTAGGCTCATACTTCCCTTCGTCGGTGTCTAATGGCTGTCACCTCTACACCATGACCAAGGCCATCCTCTACTTTCAAACCTGGGGTCATGAACTTTCCTTTCCTTCTTCCTACTTAACCAAAACATGTTCTCAAGAGGCTTAGCTATAAGAAAAAAGCTGATTATAGGACATATAGTTACTGAGTATTTAATCTATACATGGCTTTGTGGCTGGTCTCACAGATGAATCACAGAGCCAGCTCTCAAGGAGCACACACTCCAGTGGGAGAAATAATACCTGCACATAATTAATTGTTTTCATGCCCTGTGCAAGAAAATATTGAATAAACTTCCACACACTGTCCTAGAAAGGTGGAGTACAATAATAAATAAGACAGACCACAATCCCTCCCTGGCACAGCATGTGTGCAGAGTACCAGGAAAGACTTTACTCCTGTGGAGAAGGAAGCCAGGTGAAGAGATCATAGAAGCTGTGGGGTAGGGGGAAAGACAATGATTAAGTGGGTTCACGAAGCACAGCTGGGTTGTTAACAATGTCAATCCTCTTAGATATGGTTAATAGAATGGACTCGGAGCTAAGGACCTGCGTTTGAATCTATGTCTTAATACTTGGGTAGAAGTTGGGGGTTGACCAGGGATAAGTCACTTAACCTCTCTGCTAGGTGGTATGCTAGTAAATGTTTAGAAAACAATTTTTAAAAAAGAAAGAGTGAAAGAAAGGGAGGAAGGGAGGAAAGAAGAGCATGGAAGGAAGCTAGCTCTGCTTTGTAGTCCTTACCATTTTCCATGGTGTAAATACTTCCACTATGGCCTTCTTCAAACTACCAACATGTTGTCCCTGAGAAGTGATGTGGGGTAATATGCCATTTTATAGCATTTATATTATAAAGACACAATCCATAAATAACCTCAAAAGTATGGGTAAATAGTAAGATATTAAGAAGTGATGAGTTTTGAATGCTTACTGTTCTTTTTCTTAGATTTTTTAAAATTAAATTATAGCTGTGTACAATAATGCAATTACTAGGTAAAATGTGCTGGTTTTATATACCATTTGAAATATTTTCATCAAACTGTTAACATAGCCTTCACTGCATTTTCTTCATTACTGTGTTAAGACATTTATACTCTACACTTAGTAAATTTAAATGCACCCTTGTAAAATGCACCGTAGCTGTGGTCCCACCAATTACCCTCCCTCCACTCATCCTTCTCCCTCCCCTCCCTCTCCTCTTTCCTCTTCTTCTTATGCTATAGTTGGGTTACAGCTTTCATATGAAAGCTATAAATTGGTTTCATGGTAGGGCTGAGTATCTTGGATACTGTTTCTTCCATTGAGATACTTTGCTAAGAAGAATATGTTCCAGCTCCATCCACATAAACATGAAAGAGGTAAAGTCTCTGCCCTTTCTTAAGGCTGCATGATATTCCATGGGAATGCTTACTGTTTTTATTTTAAATATACTTTGTTTAATTTTAAGTCTATATAATGTAATTTGTGACAAGGCCTATGCTTAAAAATCACCCCCAAAATTTCTAAAACTGTAGCAGTCAGCTTGCTTTGGCTCCTGCAAGCCAATAGGAGCCATCACCAGCATGCCATCAGCCCAGTGCCTCAATACCTCATTTACGAAATGAAGATAAATAGCTCTTAACTCATGGGGTTGTTATAAGGATCAAATAAGATAGTTCATAGCAGACACTCTGCACCTAGCAAATTATAAACACTTAACAAATGTTGGCTCTTATTGTCATTATTTTTGCTATCATTAAGTAGATTTATAAACAGAATATGAACAGTATGAATACCAGGAAGGATTCGTGGGTGAACACAGTTGCTTGGAGATATGATCAGCCTTGTGACAACCTCATCAGTCAGTAGCATCGCTGACCAATGATGGTGCAGGTGCCACCATTCTGAGACATGAGCCCGTTTGTCACTGGTGCCCTGAGGATGTGGCAATTGCAGGCCCTGGCACATGAGTTCTTCCCTGGGGAACGGGGCATGAGGATGAGCCTAGGCTGGGAATAGTCTACTCTGCACTCTCAGGCTGCAGGTGCCTCCTGGCTGTCTTCTATTTCAGTGCTGCTCACACGTCTGGCTTCTTGCCCCCTGAGAGCCACTGCCACCCCAGAACTCTGTTGCCTTTTTCTTCCTTCTGCCCCAAGGACTCTTAGGGGAAATGGGCTGAGGAATGAAGCTGACATTTACCTGGAAGTATTCCTTTATGCCAGACATCTTTCTAAACCCTTTACATAGATTGACTCAGCCTTCACAAAATGGAATGAGGCAAGTATTTGTATCATCCCCATTTGGTGCATAAGAAAACATGTTCAAAATCCATCCTTCAGTGAGTGAAAGAGCAGGCATTAGCACCCAGATGTTGATTTCAAGGCCCACACCCTTCACCTGCCACCTATCACTTTCATCAGATGCTTTCATCATGGGCAACAGTGGCATGGAAGCCAAGTAGACAATTATTTTTTGGTTTGGGATTTTAATATACCCTGGGCAGGACAAAAACTTGAATCTCTTAATTGTAATTTTTAAAATCTTGAATACTATGACAAACAGTAGAAGAAGATGGTAGTAGTCAGTCATTCAACAAACTTTTTGTTAAGTGTCTTCTACGTGCTGGCTGGTATTACTCTAGCACTGCAATGTATAGCAACAAGACAGAGTTGCCCAAGAGGCAGGCAACAGAGTGACAGAAAAAATACAAGAGTGTGTTTGGAGAAGGTGGAGGATCCAATTTTATCAAACATTTGGATAGCATAAGCCACAGCACTGCAGAACCAAATTAGCCACATCCTCAGAAAGGTCACAGCCTGTCGGAGGAGACCAATAAGCATCTAAATACATAATTAAATTACAATATAAAAAGTTCCATAGTCAAGGTTTGTGCAGGCGGGGTGGGGGAGGGACAGAGATGGGAGGGCATTGCACATGGGGGGAGAAACATGGGCAAGGGAGGCAGCCAAAATACTAGGATTAGATTATTTTATTTTATTTTATTTTATTTTATTTTATTTTGACAGTCTCACTTTCTCATCCTCCGTAGAGTGCTGTGGCATCATAGCTCACAGCAACCTCAAACTCTTGGGCTAAAATGATCCTCTTCTCTCAGCCTACCAAGTAGCTGGGAATACAGGTGCCCGCCACAGCACCCGGCTATTTTTAGAGACGGGGGTCTCACTTTTGCTCAGGTTGGTTTCGAACCCAAGACTTCAACCAATAAACATTTTGTTTTTAAGAATAATTTCCAAAGTGGGAAAAAATTTATCTAACAGAGAGAAGTCTCAGTGCCTGTGGGTGGAGGGTAGGTTCCTGTGGGTGTAAATGTAAGACCGGGGAACAATTAAAATTGAGCTTGATGCCAATATAGCAAGGAGGTTAAGGATGGAGAGTTGGATCATCGGCTTCACAGATGGCAGAGCTGAGACTGAGACAAGGAGGCAGTGATTTTATGGCTCTCACAGAGCTGACTTTGAACCCAGCTCTTCCCATTGTCATTTCAATGAATTTTTTGTAACCTCCAACTTAGAGGGCAGAGGAGCTGATATGCCTGAGTGATAGGGAACCCGGAATGCATTTAGGATGGGGAGTTGATCAGAGATGACAGAGTCACAACTGGATAAACCATGGCTCAGGTTGTCTAGGAAATTGGAAATAAGTAATCATGCCAACTGTGTATGGATAGAAGGCATTCTGAGAGGGGAGGACAGAGGCCTAATGAGCTGAGAAAGGATTTGCTGACGGGAACATAGCAAGTCAGTGGCAGGGTTGGTATTAGAAACTCCCAGATCAAAAGTCCTGATAATGTCTTTGCAACAGAATGGGCTCCTTGGTCTGTAAACTGTCCTGTGAGTCATCCATAAAGAAGAGAGAGTGGCCTACAAAAGAAATCGATGCTTCCTCAAAACTTCCTACCTGACAAAAATCAGAAACATGGTTAAACCCAGCTTTGCAGCTATAAAGGGGACGCTAATAGGCAGTGGTGTTCGCACACAGGCTGGGACAATGCCCATCCCTAACCCTGACTCATGCCCAGTACCCTACCCACAAGGTGCTCTCCTTTCCTTCCCTATTGACCTAGAATATATATATACCAATCCTGCAAGTACTGGGCCAAATCGCCCTCCCTCCATGGCCACGTAACTTGTAACTACAGCCTGCACAAATCACTTCTATTTTCTGCCTTCCCATAGCGTGAAAAACCATCAGGAGACAAGTTTGTGCTCACTTGTGTTTTTTCCTAATTGTTTTAGGTGGAAATATCTTATCTTCATGACAGAACACACTCCTTGAGGAAAAAACAGTATGTCTTCTTTTCATCTTGTTCCCTAATGATGGTTAACATGGGTAGGCGATGCTCAGAAAATAAACGCTCCTTCAGTGAACATTGCCATGGTGTGTGCTAGATGATCCAGGAAGAGAAGTGATCAGGACGCCGCCCCCACCCTCAAAAAGCTGCCACTCTCCCGAGAAATAGGCTTATTTAAAGAAACAGAGGCGAGTCTCGTTACAGAATAATCTGTGTCCCTTATTTCATCAGAGAAAGCACCAGAAAACCACATAGCCTTGCTGAGGTCCAGGAGTTAGAGAAAGAGAAACTGCAAGGTATTTATTTACCTGGGGCTCAGTGTCTTTGGAAACTACCCTCAAATGAGTACTGACCCTTTGGGTAGTAAGGTCCTGAAATGAAGCCACCTGAGCCTGAGAAGAGGCCAAGAGAAAAGAAGAAGCAACATTCCAGGGACCAACATATCCTGACTTGGAGGCAGGATAAAGCCACATTTTTTCTTGGGATGTGTTTGAGTAGAGTTTGAAGGACACAGTTTCCAACCTGTGGCAATATCCTGAATGTGTCCCAGCCTGCCTTCAGGGGGCGCCCTGCTCAACTCCACTTCTCCATAGCCAAAGCGACCTGCGCCAGCTCTCTGCTGCTCAGACAAAGCCCACCTAGACTGGCCTCTATTCTCCATCCCTATGGGGCAGAGGAGAGGGGAGAGGGCCAAGCTGAATTTGCTCTAGATGTTCCACCACTACAGATGGGATTCTCATCAGCAGAGATGAGCCAGGTGGAGGATGTTACCAGTGGGAGCAGGGGAGGTGAGAACCTCTGCGGGTTGAGGACAGCCTGGGAGGCATTTGTTACGCCCCACACCAGCCCACCCCAACTGTACATGCATGCTGAGAAGAATACTTGGGTATAGAACAGCAGAATTTTTAAAACAAATGTATTGTACTCAGCCCTACTATGAAACTAATTTATGGCTTTCACATGAAAGCTATAACCCAGTTATAACCTAAGAATATGGGGAAGGGGGAAAGGGAGGGGACGGAGGGAGATAGAGGGAGGGAGATTTGTGGGATTACACCTGCGGTGCATCTTGCAAGGGTATATGTGAAACTTAGGAAATGTGGAATGTAAATGTCTTAAAACAATAACTAAGAAAATGCCAGGAAGGCTATGTTAACCAGAGTGATAAAAATGTGTCAAACTAGTGTATGGTGCCCCATGATCACATTAATGTACACAGCTATGATTTAATAAAAATAAAGAAAGAAAGAAGGGTGGAGACAAGATGGCGGACTGAAGCCAGCTTTTCACAGAGGCTCCCGTCCAGAAGGAGAGTTAAAGGATGGAAATTTAGTAAGTAACCTGGAGGATTCGAGCTATACCAGGAGAGAAGGTTGGAGATCGCACATCAA
>CAUYPK010034192.1:0-29675 GCA_963574355.1 Loris lydekkerianus
ACAGTGCATCTTAGAAGGGTACATGTGAAACTTACTAAATGCAGAATATAAATGTCTCAACACAATAACTAAGAAAATGCCATGAAGGCTATGTTAACCAGTTTGATGAAAATATTTCAAATTGTATATAAAACCAACATATTGTACCCCATGATTACATTAATGTACACAGCTATGATTTAATTAAAAAAAAAGAAAAACTAACATGAAGCTATTAATAGTATAGGAACTAGCACATGCTCGCACAAGAGAAAAACTCAATTCAATTCAAGTTGGGGGGAGTGGGGAGAGGGAAGGAGGGAGGAAGATTGGTGTGCTCTCACGTAATGGGCACAATGTAAGGGTGTATGGCACCCAACTACAATAGGGACTCTACCCAACAAATCTAAACATTGTAATCTAATCATTTGTATTCTCATATAACTGTGAAATAAAAAATTAAAAAAATAAAAAATAAAAGAGTTCTGTCTATGACACACCAAACTGGAAGCAGTGTCAAGACTTCCAATACCCACTAGCTATCTTAATGGAGGGATGAAGTACGGCAACAGATCAGCAACACACGGGGCTCCATGACGTACTAGCCTGTGACCTTGACTAAGGCACTCATCTGTGTCGGCCCCAGTTTTCTCACCTCTAAAATTAGCATAATACAGTACCGAACTTGCTGTGCTGTGAGGATTAAATTTAAATGGGATGCACCCAGAATGATCCGCATGCTGCACACAGCAGGAGCTCTGCAAATGTGGATCTTCTCCTACCCTCTTGCTTCTCCTCAGTGATTCAAAATTAATGGTAGGCAGAACATAAATGTGCTATTTTGGAATAAAATGCGAGGGAAAAGGAAATAGGCAGCTACCTGGGCAGACAGAATATAACCACTGAGTCATCTTTCTCCTAAATAGGAAGAGTCTCATACTGCTATTTCACATGCAGTAGCGCTCTCACAGTACCTCCGGCAGGAGGAGTTGAAATACTGAGCAAGTGACTGAGCTATCACCCAGAAATTTAAAATTTCTCAACTACCACTAATAATGGCAAATACTGAGCATTAACTATGGCCAGACATCATGCTATTCATTTCGCGTGCCTTATTTCATTTAGTCCTCACAACCTCAAAGAATAGCTATTATTATTTTGTGGATGAAACTCAGTCTTAGAGAATTTTGTAACTTGCCCAACGTAATGGACAAGTAGAACTTGTTCATACATATATGTGTGTATACGTATACACACACACACACACACACATATACATATGGTCATATAATTTTTTCTAAGCCCCAATGCAAAACTGCTGTAAGTATAAATTTAGAAAGCAACTGATGAATGATATAGAAACAGAGGATTCAATGTGAATTACCATAGGCTAAATTATCTACTCTAATTATCTGACCAGCCAAAATGAATCAGATTATCAACTCAACAGTGTTAAAAACACTGTAGGAACCTATACTTCACTGCTTTGTCTAATAATTCTGTCTCTACCATTACTGTCTTATGATTAAGTAAGAATTCTGTGCCCTGCCTTTATCTAAAATTGGGAAATGATACCTTCTTCACAGAGAAGCTGTGAGGAAGGCTATAAATAGCTATATACACATAGAATTTACAAGTCACCTTTTCTCTGGATTGCATTTATTTTCTCAACATTTTTCTGTGAAGTTGAGTATTATTTTTCTCAGCAAAAGTTAAATGACTTGTCTAAAAGAGGGCTATTAAAAGGCAAAAGAGCAAGAACCCCAGATCTTGCTTTTCAGACATTGGTTCCAGAAATATCTACTGAGAAAAAAACAACTGACAGATGAATTACTATCCTGGAAAACTTGTTTAACCACTCTTAACTTTGGTTTCTGGAATTGTAAAATATAAATGATGTTATCTTCCATATAGGATTGTGATGAGATTAATTCATACTTGCATTTTTAAAAATGCCTGCCATATAGTAAGCACAAGTGACAGATAGTGTTTACATAAAACTCTTCGTTATTTAACATAAGCTTCTTCCAAGCCACTGCATTTACTTATCTCTATAGCTGTTCCAAAAACACTGTATCTCTAAAGAACATCAAAGGCCACCCAGGACATTGGTACAGTCATTTGTCACCTGGGTAAATGCCTCTGATACAGTCTTGCTTTGGGAATATTTTAAATTAAACTACTGTTAACACCGAGTTTAAGAGACCAATCATATATTTTCAGTTTCATTGAATTGAGCACATCCTTTAAGCACTGTCTCTGAATAAAACAAAGTATTAAGTGTGACCACCAGCAAGATACAGAAGAGATTGCCCTGCCTACTTGAACTTGCATAAACACCCACTCCCACTTAAACTACTTGTAACTATTAGCTTACAGGTCTGTATCCTTCCTGTAGCACAAGCTCCTTGAGGGGTTAGGGGTTATGGTCCGTCTCCTCTTTTATCTCTCCTCAAGTTTACTGAGGAGAACACTTGGAACAATACTTAGCAGTAAGAAGGACAGAGTATTCAGATAAGACTTGTGATATAGGAAGATTTGGGTGGAGACGATAGGTGGAGGGTGCAGGAGAAAAAACAGAAAAAATAAAAAGTGCAGGGAAAGGTGGACAGGCTTGGAGCAAAATCTGCATTTAAGGGAACAGTGGAAGTTGAGAATGAAAAGACAGAGACCATTGTGGAAGAAACTGAATGAGTAAAGTGAAGGAGAAAGAATTTTATTTAATACCTGAGAATCCTTCAAGCTTTCAAATGGTAGGTTACTATAAGATTTAACAAGGATTTGGGATTTCTGGTTCCAAGCAAGATGGACTAGGCCCAGATGATCTTCTTTAAAATAAAAAAAAAATAAAAAATAAAAAAAAATATATATATATACACACACACACACACACACACACACACACACACATAGGAAGACACTGAATAGTAGAAAGGCGGCAGACTTCCTAAGGATCTGGGATTCCCTCAGTGAGGAGCTAAGCCTCCATTCACACCCAGCATTAACAAGGTGGGAAGAGGCGATGTGAAGCAGGGCAGAGGGCACTTTGCTTTTTCCTCTTTCCCTGGTTCCATCCAATGGGGAGATGAGCCTCCATGCCCACCTACCATCAACAAGTACAAATGAATTGGCACTCTCCTGCCCTCCCTCCTCTCCACTGGTGTCAGTAGGGCAGCAAAGAATTGAGTTTCTACCCCTACCCTGAAGCAATAAGTGGTGTGAGCAAACCTTCTGCTTCCTCCCTCCTGTCCCCAGGACCCAGCTTATATTTCCTTTTGGAGGCAACAATGTGGTGCAACTTGGTGCCATGCTTTCACCAAGAAAGTGATAGCAGAGCCAAGAGGGACACTGTCCTTCTGCCCCATTCATCCACAGTGAGGCAGTGTAAGCATTCCTCTTTTAAGGGGGCACTGACCAGGAGGTCCAATGAGAAGCTAAACATATATACCCCTACCTACCTATAGTGCTATACCTCAACTAGGGGAGTACCTGCTACAAAGAGAGTATCTTATAAGGAATCAGTCTCATAATATAATATCCAGAATATCAAAAGAGAAAATAAAGTATCACTCATAACCCTAGTACTCAAGAAAATCACAATTTGAGCAAGAAAAGACAACCAATATGTGTCAACATCAAGATGAATCACACGTTGGAATTATCTGACAAGATTTTTAAAGCAACCACACAAAAAATTGCTTCTACAAGCAAATTACAAAATCTCTAAAAACAAACAGAAAAATTAGCAAAGAAATAGAAATGAAGTTATAATACATGCTACAACAGGAACCTAAAAAAAAAGTATCCTCAGTGAAATAAGCCATAAATACACACACAACTCCATATATGGTATGATACCATTTATAAGAAATGTCCAGAATAGGTAAATCTATAGTGACAGAAAGCAGAGTTGAGGCTGTCTGGGGCTAAAGGTGCTAAGGAATGAGGAGTGACAGTGAGGGCAGTTTTCATTTGGGGGTAAATGAAAATGTTCAAAAATTAGATCACAGTGATGTTTGTGCAACTCTATAAACATACTAAAAACTACTAAAGTGCATACTTTATATAAGTAACCTTTATGACATGTAAATTATGTCTCAATGTAAATTAAATTGAAATTAATAATTACATATTTTTTAAAAGGAATTTATCAAACTACAAAAATATAATAAGTTAAATAAAACTTTGCTGCCTGGGCTCCATAGTAGAGTGGAAATGACAGAGGATAGAATCAGTAAACTTGAGGACAGCTCAGTAGAATTTACCCAATCTGAACAACAGAGAGAAAACAGACTGAAAGAATGAGCAGGAACAACAGAAGATCCATCATCAGAGTCTCAGAAAGATACGAGAAAGAGAGAGGGCTTGAAAGAGCATTTTAAGAGATAATGGCTGAATACTTGCCAAATTTTTCAAGTGCTGAAAGAAAAGAACTGTCAACCATGAATACAATATCCAGTGAGGGATGAGAGAAAACAAAGACATTCTCAAACAAAGGAAAACTAATAGAATTTGTTGCTGGCACATCTACCCATAACGATTGGCTAAAGGGAATTCTTCAAGCAGAAAATAAAATGATAAAAGGAGGAATCTTGGACCATCACGAAGAAAAAAATAAGAAAAAAAGAAAGTCTGGATACATACAATGAACTTGTCATCATGATTCTTAACAATCATATTTGATAATTAAAACAAAAATCACACAACATCCTATACGCAAACATATTTAAATATGGAGAAAAAGGGACATAAATGGAATTAAGTTTCTATACATTGCTCAAAGTAGTAAAATGTTGACACAAATAGACTGTGAAATGTTATGTATACATATTTTAATTCTTAGTGCAAACACTAAAAAAATACAAAGCAATGTACTGAAAAATGCTATGCAAAATCAAAATGGAAACCTAAAATTTGTCCAAGTAACCCACAACAAAGAAATAATGAGGAAAAACAGAAAACAAAAAATGAAATGGCAGCCTTAACTCCTAACATATCAATAATTATCTTAACTGTATAGTAGTATAAATATACCAATTAAAAGATATTGACAAAGTGGACACAAAAATATAGTTCAGCAATATGCTATCTATAAGAAACTCACTTCAAATATAATGGCACAGAAAAGTTTAAAGTAAGAGGATGAAAAAAGATACACCATGAAAACGTTAATTATAAAAATGCAGGAGGGGGTAAATTAATGTTAGATAAAGTAGCACAAAGAGGAAATAAAATTAGTGGAAAGAAAGAGGAACATTACATATTGATAAAAGGATCAATTTGTTCGGAAGATATAATCCTAAATATACATGTACAATGAAAGAGAGCATCAAAATACATGAAGCAAAACCTGATAAAGGTGGACAGAGAAACATACAAATCTCCAAATACAAGTGGGGACTTTAATACACCAGTTTTAGCAATTATATTACTAGATTAAAAAATCAGTAAAAATGTTCAGCGCCCATAGCACAGGGGTTACGGTGCCAGCCACATACACTGAGGCTGGTGGGTTCAAACCCAGCCTGGGCCAGCTAAAACAATAATGACAACCGCAACAACAACAACAAAAAGCCAGGCATTATAGTGGGCACCTGTAGTCCCAGCTACTTGCAAGTCTGAGGCAAGAGAATTGTTTAAGCCCAAGAGTTGAAGGTTACTGTGAGCTGTGATGCCACAGCACTCTACCAAGGGCAACATATTTAGACTCTGTCTAAAAAAAAAAAAAAAAAAAAAAAAAAATCAATAAAAATATAAAACTGACTAACACAATCATCTAATTGGATCTAATTGACATATGCAGACCAACTGACCCAACAGTGGAATAAACATATTTTTAAGAGTCTGCGGAACATGTACTAATACAGACTATATCCTAGGCCATAAAACAAACCTTAACAAATTTAAGCGAATTAATAAAGCCTTACACAAAATGTTTTCTGATCATGACTTCAACCTAAAAATTCTTAACAAAAGACATGAAAATTTCCAATAACTTGGCAATTAACACATTTCTAAATAATCTATGAGTCAAAGAGGAAGTTCCCCATGAAGTTTAATATAAAACTGAAAGTCTGAAAGAAAGTAAACTATAACATGCCTACATATGTGGAATGCAACTCACAAAGGGCTGAGAAATTATAGCCTCAAATGCTTATAAAAGAAGAGAAGAAAAGATTCAAACCAATAATCTATGTTCCCATGTCAGGAAACTAGAAAAATAACTCCCAAAACCATCTGAAGTAAGAAATAGTAAAAATATGGCTCGGCTCCTGTAGCTCAGCAGCTGGAGCGCCGGCCACATACATAGGAGCTGGCGGTTCGAACCCAGCCCAGGCCTGCCGAACAACAATGACAACTACAACCAAAAAATAGCCTGGCATTGTGGCAGACATCTGTAGTCCCAGCTACTTGGGAGACTGAGGCAAGAGAATTACTTAAGCCTAAGAGTTGGAGGTTGCCACAGCACTCTACCGAGGGTGACATAGTGAGACTGTCTCAAAAAAAAAAAGAAATAGTAAAAATATAAATTAATTAAACTAAAAACAAACAAAAAAAAAACAGAAAAAAATTAATGAAACAAAAAGCTGATTCTCTGAAAAAAAATCAGTAAAATTTAGAAACTTCTAGAAAGCCCAACAAACGTAATAAACACAGGAGACATCATCAACAACATCAGAAGTAAAACAGACTATCACCACAAATCCTGCTACCATCAGAAGGAGAACAAGAAAATAATAGGAACTTTATACTCATAAAATTGATAACCTAGAAAAAATCATTACCTTGAAATCACAAACTATCAAAACTCAATCAAGACAAGATAGGCAACTAGACTAGTCCTCTAACCATTAAAGAAACTGAATTAGTAGTTTAAAAGCAGAAAAAGAAAATTACAGGCCCACATAATTGCACTAGAAAATTCCATGAAATGAAAACCCTGAACAAAATATTAGCAAATAAAATTCAGCAATGTTTAAAAAGAATTATATATCATTATTAACTGGGATTCATTCCAGGTATGCAAGGCTAGTTCAACATTTGAAATTCAAACAACGTAACGCAGCATAATCAACAGGCTAGAGAAGTAAAATCATGATTGCGACAACATACGAATAAGAAGTATTTGACAAAATCTAACACCCATTCATGAAAAAAACCCTCAGTGAACTAACAGAATAAAACTTCCTCATTAATAAAGGTCATCTACCAAAGCTTACAGCTAACACCATTTTTATTTGCACAGGGTTGTAAATTCTAGACATTGCTCAAAGGCAAGAAAAAGACATAAGAGGCCCACAGACTAAACAGTAAGAAATAAAACTATCCCTATTTTTAGATGACATGATTATGTATGTAGGAAATCCCAGGGAAACTACAAATAAGGAAATAAAACACTTCAGAAGAAATATGAGGATTGTCCGGAAAGCATCCAACCACGTGATGTGAACATTGCAGACATACATGGCCGGATACTTTCCAGACAGAACACATATATTCCACAAGATCACAGGATACAAAATCAACACACAAAATCCAATCACATTTGATGGATACATTTACTAAAAATAAATATATAAAAACCAAAATTTAAAACATTGGACCATTTATAATTGCTTCAAAAAATGAAATACTGAGGTATAAATCCAAAACAACATGTATCATATCTGTATCCTGAAATTTTCAAAATACTGATAAATAAATCAAAGACCTAAATAGATACAGAGACATACCATGTTCATGGATTGGAAAACTCAGCATAAAGATGTCAGTTCTGCCCTAATTGGTTGTATAGATTCAATGTATGGAGACATAAACCACCTGATTTCTAAAATTCATGGAGAAAAACACAGGACCTAGAATATTTAAAACAATTCTGAAAAATAAGGATGAAGTAGGAGAAAACACTTTACCAGACGTTAGGGCTTTTTAAGGAGCTATAGGGGTCAGCATGATATTGGTAGAGGGACAGACACAAAAAGATCAATGGGAACAGCAAGAAGACTCAGAAAGAGACTAAAACAAATAATACATAAATGACTGTTTCACAAAGGTTCAAAAGCAATTCCCTGGAGGAAGACTAGACTTCAATAAATGGTGCTGGAGCAAATGAACATCTATAGACAAAAAAAAAAAAAAAATGAGCCTTGACCTACACCTGATACATTATTTTAAAAACTAACTCAAAATGGATCACGGAATTAAATGTAAAACTATAAAACTTTTAGAGAAAAAAGGTTGAAAATCTTTGGGATTTAAGTCTAAGTAAAGAGTTTAAACTTGACACCAGAAGTATAATCCATTAAAAATTAATTGGACATCACCAAAATTCAAAACTTTTGCTTTGTAAGGACCATGTGAAGAGAATGAAAATAAAAGGTACAAACTAAGAAAAAAACATTTGCAACCAACATTCAACAAAGGATTTACAACTAGAATATATTTATAAATTTGCAAAAAACTTGACAATAAATACAAAGGAACAGGAAATCTAAAAGATGAGCAAAAGACAGGAACAGATATTTCACTGAAGAGAATATAAAGACGACAAACCCATGAAAAGATGTTCACTATCATTAGGCAAATGCAAATTAAAACCACAACAAGATATCACTACACAATTATAACAATGTATAAAACAAAAAAAAATACACACACACACACACACACATATATATATATATATTGAAAACACCAAATGCTGTTTAGTATACAGGAAAACTGGATCATTCTACCTCTGCTAAAAGAAATTTTAAATTGTATGGCCATTCTGGAAAAAGAGTATGTCATTTTATTTCAAAACTAAACATGCCCTTACCACATGCAACCAGCAAATGCATTCCTGAACATTTATCCCAGGAAAAAATGAAAACTTATGTTCACACACAAACTCATAATAGCCCCAAACTAAAAACAATCCAATATCCTTATTATCCTTCAATGGGTAAATGGTTGAACAAACTGTGGTACAAGAAATGAATAATTGATATATGCAACAACATAAATGGAACTCAAGTAAATTATTCTAAGTAAAAAGATTTTAAAAAGCAAATCCTCAAAGATCACATATTACATTCCATTTATAGCACATTTTCCAAATGACTAAATTACAAAGATAGAGAAAACAACTAGTGATTGTTAGAGATTCAGAACTTGGAGAGGAGAGTGGTGTCTCTGACTATAACAGGAGAGCGAAGAAATCCTGGATCTTGGCTGTGGTGCTGGTCACGACAATCTTCATGTGATAAACTGCATACCACTAACTATGCATGAGCACCCACACATAGGAGTTGAAACCTGAACAAGGTTGATGGATCACATCCGTGTTAATTTGTGATATTGTGCTACAGTCATGTAAGATGTTACCATTTAAGGAAATAAAGAATATATAGGATCTACACTATTTCTTCTAACTACATGTAAATATATAATTATCTCAAACCAAAAGTTAAAACAAAGGAATGATCCAGTATGTATTAAGAGCTATGATCTGGCTCAGCGCCTATAGCTCAAGTGGCTAGAGCACCAGCCACATACACGGAAGCTGGAGGGTTCGAATCCAGCCCAGGCCTGCCAAACAACGACAACTATAACCAAAAAATTGCCAGACAATGTGGTGAGCGCCTATAGTCCCAGCTATTTAGGAGGCTGGGTCAAGAGAATGGCTTGGGTCTAAGAGTTTGACGCCGCTGTGAGCAGTGATGCCATAGTACTCTACCCAGGGCAACAGCTTGAGACTCTGTCTCCAAAAAAAAAAAAAAAAAAGAGCTATGATCACGCTCAAAACTTGACGGGCAATTTTAGTTCAGAAATCAGTAGTCACTTATATACTTAACATCTCTGTGAGGCACTGTGGAAGATGATGGAGATTCAGCAATGAAAAAACAGGCATAGATCCTATCTTCATAAACTTTCAGACCAAGAAGTATGAAAATAGCTCAATTTATGAAAAGGGTTATTGTATCTTCAGTTATATGGGTGAGAACTAAAATCAAATTTCTAGCAATAAGAGAAAGGTTGAGTAATTTTTAAAATACTATATGCCCATTAAAATGATGCAAATATTTAACAGAATGGAAAAATGCTTGTAACATTAAGGAAAACATTAAATTAAGAAATGATATACTCATTATTGACAATTAATGACAACTTACTCTACATGAATAAACTTTTATTGAATTTTAGATAATTAGAAAGAATAAAGAAATGCAAGATAAATGCTTTCTACACAGCATCTGATAGTATCTTTTTTGCCACAGTATTTTCACTTTTCCTTATAAAAAGTATAGACATTCATTTAAATTTTTACAAAGTCAAGAACCATCAAATGGAAAAAATAAGTGAATGCTACAGTAAAGTCATCTTTTTATCAATATTGAAATGGTTGAAATGGTTAGGTTCTGAGTGTGACCTTCTTGGAAAAAGAGGGTATGCTGCAGCTGATGGTTTCCACTTGTTCAAATAACCAGGAAATGGTCAGGCGTCCACTGTCTGTGAAGATTATGCTTGCAGGAAAAGAGGGCAAAAACATGGCGGGAAGAGGGAGTGAGAAAACACATCCAGGAAAAAAAGACACTCTTTAAAAATCATGGAGTCGGTATCATAAACGATTTAGAAAACCAACCTTGGATGAAATATGTGGGTTGCTTAAAGTGTGATTAAGGCAAGACAGTCATCAACACTATGGCCAGATCTACACAGCACAAAATAGAGTGGGGAGTTCGTAAATTGATCTGGTGAGCTGCAAAGGCAGCCAAAGCAGGAAATTAACCACAAAGGAGTCTCTTTACCGTGGTGTAAACTGCATCTGGGTAACAGTGTGACCTGAGCTGTCACAGAAAAAGGCCTGACCCTTCCCGGAGCACATTGGGAGATAGTCCTTTTATCTCAAATCTTCTCTCTTTTACAAACAGAATTATTTTGAGAAAAGCCAAAACAAAAACAACTCCTGCCCTCCCTGTAACAATCTAGTAACCTCTACTTGTCAAACAAGGAGGAAGTTGTCTACCTCAGTATAAAAGGCATCAGGTGCTACCCTCATTAAGCGTGTCCTAGTGAGACAGCAAGGGAAACCTGGACAGCCTTGCTCTGAGAGGCTGCCCAGCAAGGCCGCAGCTCTCAGCCTTGCCTGCCTGCCGCTGTGCTGCCCACCCGATCTCGGCCTCTCATGATGTCACATTTCCCTGTGAGCTCACTAGACACGATCACTGAATAAGGTGCTGAACACATTGTATTTCCTAGCCCAATGCCACTTGTGTATTTAAAAAAAACAAAACAACTTTTCTTTAAAAAAATACTTTTTCCAGGAAAAATGAACAGTAATTGCTATGGACCTGTATCAGATCCTAGAATAATGTAGACAGGCAAGAATCTGTCAATATAGCAATATTCCAAATATGAAATTCATGGTTCAGGAAGAAATTGATAAATAAATAAATATATTGAGGGGCTTCCCAAAGAAGTTTCCTTTGTTTTCCCCTATTTCTTAATTTGTTTGTGTAAAACGTTTTGATTATATGATAGAAGAGCCAGTCCTGTCAGGACCATTAACCATTTACGCCATTAAGCCCTCATCTATAACGAGGGGATAAGGAGAGGCAAAACGTACCTCCGGGCTGCTCGTTATTTCCTTAATGACAACTATGTTTTTAAATAATTTCAATATTTAAACTCCATCTGGCACTTTAGTCTTTTGAAAAATTATTAAGTTAGGCATCAATTAAAGAACAAGCCCATCTGGGCCACAGTTTGGGTTTTAAGGTGCTGTTCTGCTTTTGAATCTTTTTTCCTTGGCTTGGCACATCTTTGAGCTCCAGCTTTTTGACGAGAATCCCAGGACACCTGTGGTGGGAAAACAAGTCTTTCTGGTGAAGGATTCCAGTCCATTTCACGTACCTCAGTGGCCAGGTAACAGCATTGCCTTCTTTGTGCTTTTTACTAATATAAAGACAAGGAAAGTGTTTCTTTCCCACCACTCACTCACCCACCCCAACCTCCTCCGCGTATGGGGACCTTCCCTTTATTCATCTTTGAACACGATGCCCCTTCATGTTCTACACCAGCGACCCGGCCCGACTCTGGGCTGGCACCATGACAGGTATTGCACCAATTCGCTCCAGGGTTGCGTGGCTGACGGTGTAGGAGTGCATGTGCGGGTGTGGAGGCCGAGGCTTCCTGCTGACCGAGCCATTGCTCCTGGGCATGACCTGTGGTGATGACCCCCTGTTGGCTGTCACTACCAGAGTCTTATGAGAACCGGGGACCAGATGGTTCCCGTTGGCATAAATGGATGGTATACTGGCGTTGCCCGACTGGAGGGAGAAAGACTGGTGCAAGTCACTGAAGTGGTTGAACGACTCTGTGTTTCTGTGAACTTTTGGATTGTTGCCCCAGTATCGACTGTTATAAGTATTGGAAGAAGTCAACGTGTTGTTCTCTGAGGACGATATCTCGGTGTGAAAGGCTTTGGCAGAAGAACATTTAGGTGGAAGATCATCCTCTCTGAAAAGAACAAAAATAAAGTTGTCATGAGGATTTATTCCAGGTTAATTCTGTCCTCTTATCCTCTTACCCAGGACACTCTCTTTTCATGCTAAGGCTAGTGTATCTGAAATACAAATCCTCAGGAGAGACCACTCTATCATGAAAGCAAATACAGCAACCCTGGACAGCCTTGGCTTTGGTACCCATTCCCTTTCAGAGACAGTGGTCAAGAAAATCTCTCCTCAACTTCTCAGTCTCTAAGAATAGAAAAGGAAACATTAGATCTCTCAAAGAATGTCTTTTCATACACACACATACACATTTTTATATAGTTTGTAATTATATATATGGTTTTGTTTTGTCTTGTTTTGTTTTCTTTTACTATAAATAGGAAAATAGTCCACTGAGCTACTTGCCATAAAATAGCCATGAAATCAAGCCATGGGTATAAAGAACTTTAGGGACTGATTGGAGTTGGCCTGATTTTATTGCTTTTTGAGGTTTGAGGAATCACTGTGGTGCATGGATGAAAAGTTTTCCTCAGTCTGTTATGCTGAGAGGGAATCTATCCTTGCATATGCCTACCTCTTAAGAACTACAAGAGGCTGAAAGAGATCATTAATTTAATTGAAGATGTTAACTAATTTATTTGACATTTATTGAGTATACTTTAACTAGATGTTTCACATTAAAAAAAAAAAAAAAAAGCCCTAAACCCAAGAAGCCTACAGTCAAATAGGGGTAGCAATCAAAGCAAGAACATCTGTGAGTCTGAAAGGCTGGGTGAGGAGTTAACAATCATTTATGTGGGAAGGTGATGCCTAAACTACCCTTGAATCAAATCAAGAAATTTAGTAAAGAAATGGATCAAAGGAAAGAAATATGGATGGTCCAGGAGAAGAGCAGGGACTTTTGTTGAAGCCCTGAGGCATGGGCAGCTGCAGAAGAGAGGAAGGCAGAGGGAGCTGGGAAACAGTGATGTAAGATGAGCAGGTGAGGGTCAGATCCCGAAGGGCTGTGTACATTTCACCAATGAGACTGGCATCATTAAAGCATTTTCAACAAAGGCATGCAACGATGAACTCTGAGAATGAGCCTGAACCTGGAATGTCTACAATATACCAAGAGTCACTTTTCCTTAAAGATCATTTGGCATGTTTTCTCAAGATGTCCATACTCATGTCTGCACTGTCTTTCCAAGTCACATTTCCAGGGCCTGTCTGTGCAGCCGTAGCAGACACTGGTATGCTCTTATGGTCTTCCTTCTCGCCCTGTGTTCTCATCCACCATTTTTTTTTTCTGAGACAGAGTCTCACTATGTCCCCCTCAGTAGAGTGCCATGGCATCACAGTTCACAGCAACCTCAAACCCTTGGGCATAAGTGATTCTCTTGCCTCGGCCTCCCAAGTAGCTGGGACTACAGGCGCCCACCACAATGGCAAGCTATTTTTGTTGTTGTTGTTGTCATTGTTGTTTAGCTGGCCGGGGCCAGGTTCAAACCTGCCAGCCTGGGTGTATGTGGCTAGCGCCCAACCTACTAAGCCATGGGAGCTGCCTCTCTTCCACCATATTAATAAATGCCAACGTTAAACACATGTTTTAAGCTAACTCTTCTCTTGTGGCGGCCACCTGAGCCCACATACCCTGGAGATGTGAGGAGTAGGGAACTCTTCATTTACATCCTCCTACTGGGGCACAGGCTAATCTTTACCCCCTTTTGTGATCCAGTAAATAAAGTTGAACAGCCCCATGAAGAAAAGTGATGTATAAAAAAGTATCACTTTAATTTTCTTGGCCAGCAGAGTTATAATTGCAAACAAATCTTAACTCTAAAAAATAAACAGAAAACACATTTGCCATGAAGGACAAATTATCCAACACACAAACCTTATTTCGTTAGGAATTTCTTCTTCTTCCTCCTCTTTATTTTTGCTTCTCCAGTAAAAGAATGCTCCTAAAATTAGTGCAATGCAAAAAATGATAATAACTGCACCAGTGCCAACGGCTCCAGCTATTAGTCCAATGTTCCTGGGCTGGGCTGAAAAATATATTTAAAGAGAAGAGAAAGAGAGAAATAGCATATACCCATGTCACTGTATAAACATAGAAGTTTACTGAAGAATCTGCTTAAAATGTACAAAACTGCCTAAAATACTACATCTATATAACATATAAAGTTAAACCTCAGTTAACTTTCGATACCCCCAATGACTAGAATAACACACTTATTGAATGAATAAACAAAAAATGACTGGCACACCTTTTCAAGAGTACACCAAGAGCAGAGCAGGGGACAGGTGAGACCTAAGTCGCCTGATCTGCCCAAAATGAACCCTACAAATCAGTGGGATTCCTTAAGACCTCATCCTACCCAAACTGCTCCCTTTTGCAACTGGAATCGAAACCGCCAAGAATTCTCAACTAAAGAGAAATTCTCTGCACTGTTTATAACCTAGATATTAAGCAAATATGACAAATTAAGAAAAAACACAAAAGAACTTCTTGCTACCCATAGGATCATTACAAATTTTTACAATGCTTATACTACTTATAAAAAAAACTAGTTTAGGCCGGGTGCAGTGGTTCATTCCACTAATCCTAGCATTTTGACAGGCTGTGGCGGGAGCATTACTTGAGATCAGGAGTTTGAGACCAGTCTGAACAAGAGAAAAACTCTCTATTTCTCATAAAAATAGAAAAAAAAAAAAAAAAAAATCCAGGTGTGGCGAGGTGTGCCTGTAGTCTCAGCTACTTGGGAAGCTAGAGCAGAAGAATTGCTTGACCCCAGAAGTTTGAGGTTGCAGTAAGCTGGGATGGACTACTGCCCTCTAACCAAGGTGACAGAGCAAGAGTCTGTCTCAAAAAGAAAGAAAGAAAAAAAAAAAAAAAAAAAAAAAAACCTGGCTTGATTTCTTGATTTGCCAGATCTAAAGAGATCCTAAAGAGAGAGATATTTCAACAACAAAGATTATCATTTTGCCGAGGCTGAAAAGTATACGAAAACATTATAAAAATTTTCAATAATGATTCAAACCAAAAGAACTTCTATTTAATCATCAGGAAACTCCAAAGCTATTAAGCAGGACCCTTCATTTCCTATTTTAACAGAAGTCTTAGAGTTTCAGTCCCAGAGTTGACATCAGAATTTCATATACTTACGTGAAATAACCTGGAGATCCAGAAGACAGGTGCTGGTTCCAATGGCATTAGAAGCCACGCACTGATACAAACCTGAGGACAGCGCACTGATGTTCCGGATAGTCACTGTGCCCTGGACCTGGTCTGTCACAAAAATAACAGGCACATGAGAATTTGGCAGAAAGAATAAGAAAGCCAAAGACATCAGCAGAAGACTATAAAAACAGAGTAACACTGGAGAGCTATCAATAAATTTGGGGGAGGAAGAGAAATTTGGGGTCCTTGAATGTTAAAGACTAAAATCATAACATCACTTTAAAGACCTGGAACTATGGAGGGCTGTCCTAAATAAGAACAATCTTGAAAGCTGATCTGCACATTAGCATGTAACGTCCTAAATGTCGGTAGCTTTCCCTGAGGACACGGCCCCACTGTACCTCCTCACTGGCTGGAAGCAGCTCAGGGAAGCTCAGCCTGGGTGTGAAGCAGTGGTAGGTCCAGAGGGGAAGCAGCTGGGGCTGTCAGTCTATAATATTCCCACATCAGAAGGTTTAAACAGTGTATTTTCTTTTTTTTTTTTTTTGAGACAGAGCCTCAAGCTGTCACCCTGGGTAGAGTGCTGTGCTATCACAGCTCACAGCAACCTCCAACTCCTGGGCTCAAGCTATTCTCCTGCCTCCGCCTCCCAAGTAGCTGGGACTACAGGCACCCGCCACAATGCCCAGCTATTTTTGGTTGCAGCCGTCATTGCTGTTTGGCGGGCTCGGGCTGGATTCAAACCCGCCAGCTCAGGTGTATGTGGCTGGCACCTTAGCCACTTGAGCTACAGATGCCAAGCCTGAACGGTACATTTTCAAGGCTTTACAGTAACCCTACGAGATATGATTATTATTAATCTCATCAAAGAGTCAAGGAGACTGAAGCTTAGAAGGGTAATAAGATTACACAGCTGGTTGTTAGGAATTGATGGTATTGGACAGAGGGATGTCATACCTTTAAGGTCTAGGCTTCACCCCTCCCTCAGGCAGGAAGATAATATATCCAATCACCTCAACCATTGCAAATAGTTGTAAACTTAGAAATAGAAAAGCTTTCTAATGACACAAGGAAAATAAATAATTCCGGCACAGTGTCCAAATACGCTTGGGCAGCACTTAGAGCTACCTCCACCCTGGGCTGACTTGTTTACATATGAACTAAGATGAACTATCTTGCTTTCTGCTGGCAACTTTCCCCTCTACCGAACCAAAGACAGAAGCAGAGAGGAGTCAGCAAACACAGACCTTGACACAGGGCATTTACTAATTCAGTCACTCGATAAATAAATATTTACTGAGCACCTTCCTTTGTGCTGGTTTTTCTGAGTATGGTGATACAATGATGAACAAGACTGACACAGTCTCTCACCTTAATGAGTCAAGTAGGCAAGCAATGGGGAAAGTGCCAGCCAGGGCTACAGACTACAGGGTGCTAGGAAGACAGAGGAAGGACATTTAATGAGGGCCTTGGAAGTCAAGTAGAACAAATGCCCCCTCAGAAACCACCCAAAACACAGAAAAGTGCTCAATAAATTAAGGTGAGCAATCAATCAATAAAGGTCTACCTTCTCTCTGGTATCCACTGTATACCCCATCCACTATACTAAGCCTTAATTATGGATCTTTTAATCTTCGTAACAAGATTATGTTTTATATTCACTACTTTTCAAAGGGGAGAAAGTTCAGAGGAGCTATGCAATTTAAAAGTGGGGTGGAGCAAGAAAGCTACATCTTTCGTCTAAGATCACATAATACACAAGTAGCGGCAGTCTTTAAAATCAGGTCTGTCCAAGTCAAAATCTCATGATCACCATAGGTACACTTGGCTTTCCAGTATGGCATTTAAAACCATAGGATGCATCTATAGAATATTTCCTAACTATGTGATAAACCAATGTTGTTAGTATTAATACTGTAACTAAGCCATCTGTCTACGTCCCTCTTCATTCAAACCATGTCTTAAAGTCATCACTCAAGAAAACCAATCTCTGTACATACTGTGTTGGTGGTGTTGTTTGGTTTTTGTGTTTGTTTTTTTTTTAATCCCTAGTTCATGAAATTCTAAAAATCTGATGAGCTCACACCAACCCAGTAATTTTTTTACACCTGTGTAGAGACAGTTAGGGAAATTTTAACCTGCTGCCCCCAGCAGCATTCTAGCCTGCAGAAAGAGGTAAACCCTAAAGATTTCGCTTTAAAGTTACTTTTAAAAGGTGAAGTCACTGTTCTTCCTGCTGACTCTTCAGATGCTGCTACCACAAGCATGTTCTCTCATAAAGTGCTATTAAATGAGGCTGACATACCAGGGTGGAGTTAGCTCAGAATGTAATCAGGGATTGAGAAAGACACATTGATAAGGGAGGATTAGCTAGAAACAAAACAGGGTTGTTTATGCAGTCAGGGCAAAGCGGAGATGGGAGCAACTCCCCAGCAAACACCAGACCTCAGCCACAGAGTGCCCGGCTCCTCCTGAAATTAGCAGGGATAATTCCTCACGCTGTCATTTCACTTGGCTGCTCTAGCACAGAAATAAATTGCTGAAATGAAGTCAGAGCATTTTTTTTTCTTTTTTTTATTTTGAAGAATAGGAACAGTTCAACTGTGTGTAATGCATAGTTGGGAAGCTCAAAGTTCATCACACCAGCCCCATCTTAGCTCAAGCAACACTGAATCCCACAGCAGCTATGCACCTGGTCCATAACACTCTCACGAATTAGAGAGAAACCAAGGTAGATGTCCATTTCCAGTTCCACTCTTTCTCCTTCGTTTCAGAACGCCGCCTCTGCTGGGTGCCTATTAGATGGTGTATCTGCTTAGACTGCGTGCTCTGGAGCCAGAGCCTGCATATAAACCTACACCACCTCCTCCCCATTCTGTGGCCTTGTGTGTGCAACCTGTTCTTGACCTCATCTGTAATGTGGAGCTACCGAGTGCCTACACATCATAGGTTACACACAGTCAGAACTAAATAAGACAAACACATAAAAAGCTTAGTATAATGGCACGGCACCCGTGCTCAGTGGCTAGGGCACTGGCCGCATAACACCGGAGCTGGCAGGTTCAAACCCAGCCGGGGCCAGCAAAAGACAACAATGACAATTACAACCAAAAAATAGCCAGGCGTTGTGGCAGGTGCCTATAGTCCCAGCTACTTGGGAGGCTGAGGCAAGAGAGTCACTTAAGCCCAACAGCTGGAAGTTGCTGTGAGCTGTGATGCCACTGCACTCTACCGGGGGTGACATGGTGAGATTCTGTCTCCAAAAAAATAGATAGATAGATAAATAATTTATAAATAAAATAAAGGTTTTTTTAAAAAAAGCTTAGTATAGTGCCTGGTAATGTTTTCCATGTGGAAATTCTACTCAGGCATTTCTTATGAAATTTGTAAATTATTCTGAATCATGAGAAAAATCAGTCAAAAAATTTGAAAAATGTCTTAATGTCTCCAAATTCCCAATACATATTAATCTTTAGTATTTGAGAAAGAAATATAAGAATTCCTAAACTATAAATCATTGTGTTTTATATTCTTTTAATAATTAATGACTATAATAATATGCAGTAAAATTTCTTACATAAACGTCTCAGACATGTTCCGTAAAAAAGATATAATAATGGAAGTATAGTTTAGTACATAGAAATCATGTATTAATAATATGTAAAAAATAATGATCTCAGACTGAAACAGACATTTAATAAGATTGTAAATAAAGGAAACATTTAAATACAAACATTTAAATGTCAGATAAAAATCTATTTAAAAACTTAAAGCTAATATCGCAAATACTTAACATTTAAACTCTATCCCTCTTAAAGAGTAAGTTTAAAACACTACTATATAGCATTGGACATAAAAAGCTTTATTTCATTTTTGTGTTGATGTTGGTAGGATTAAGGTGGAGATGGAGAAGGGATGGGGGTGGGGATCTGTCCCCACTCAGAATGTCCAATAGCACCTTCCAGATGGGTGCTGGGATACATGCTGCTTCCTATTTGCCCATTTTATTTAGTCAATAATAGCAACATTTTGTCTGCTTGCCCTGATTTTGATTTTGCCACTGAAATAGACATTGCTTTTGTCCATTCAGATTTTAAATTCATTTCTGATTTCATGTCAGTGTATTCCACAGCAACATCCCTGTCTTCTTCTCTTTGCATTTCTGTCATTAAAGTATTCAAAAAAAATCCCAAAGCTTACAGCAAATATCAAACATTGAAAAACAACAATGCACATTACTGGGAAACATCTGAATATGTAATATTCAAATGCCCCAATATTAACAACATTACATAGAATCACACATTGACATTGCCAAGTTAAGGACTTGTTTCCTTCCAAAACTTATCTTTTGGAATACTATTCTTGGTACTTACGTAAAATATACCATGTGTATAAAAATATTAATATTTACTTGCAAGACGATTTACAAGAATGATTTGCCATTGGCAACACATAAGGCCATCGACACACACTTATACTATGGCAACATCTATAAGCAAGACTAATTGATTAGATCTTGACTGCTTTTTCCTAATTACTTCTATGTTTTCAGAAATGTTGACTCTGCTTTTGCTTTTAACTTGACATCACTGGATTCTTGGATTCTTATGAATCAGTATGTCTCTATGTTGACCATGAAGCTTTAATTCTTTTTTTTTTTTTTTTTTTGAAGCTTTAATTCTCCTTTACTCCAGAAATGTTACCATCATATCATTATTTCAATCCCTATCTTGAGGTCCACAGCGATCACTAACCCACTTGCTACCTTTCTCAAGCAAACCTCTACAAATTCCTTCTCTGAGTTAAGATGGTTACTGTTTATTCAGTGGCTTACAAAAGAAACTGAATGAAACCTAACTCTTCTGAGTCTCAACATCAATCAAATCTCATATCTTACTGATTTTTGTCTTCAGTCTCTCTTGAATCCTACCCTCCTCCTGTCCCTCCTCCATCCCTTTCACCAGGGACTAAACTCAGACCCTCTTCTTTGCCTGAAGTGTTTCCCTTCACAGTGTCCCATTTATGACCTAGTTATCAATCCTTCACACTGATAGCTGATATTGTTTGTAAAATGCACATCTGGATATCTTTTCTGGCTTTATAAATGTTGGTCAATAGGTAGTATCACCGTCTCAAAGATAACATCCTAACTCCTGGAATGTTAAATAAAGCCTTTTTACAATCCAGACATGACCTTACCAAGTTCTTCTCTGGCCAAACCCCTATGAACTTTTATGTCAGCTTCATAGATTTTCTCAGTTAAAAATGTCAAATTTTCACACTTACAAGATTTTGCATGTAGGGTTCCCCCTATTTAAAATACCTGCTTTTACCTCGTAAAACTTCTATCAATCATTTAACGATCCTTTCTGCTTGGAATCTATTTCCCCATAACATATTCCTGGACTTCTCAAAAAGAATTAATATTTCTACCTTCAATTTTATAGCACTGTATATCTTTTCACAACATTAATTTGTAGTACTATGATTATCTCTTTATATCTATCTCCTCTGCTAGATAGTGAGCTCTGAGACGGAGATTTGTTTCTTTATATTTTCATCTCTCCACCTTCCCCAACACTCTACCCTACAGTAGTTGCACAGAATATGTGTTGTGTATATGGATGTACATGTGGACACAGAATGTATGTATAAAGAAATAAATACAGTTACAATAATCACTGGCATTTAATCTTTCAAGGAAGAACGACTACTAAACATTGTATGAGACTTGCTTCTTCGTGTCAGAAGACAAAAAAGAATGAAAAAAATTTGTCTTCAGTTAGAATAACATTTTGATAAAGCAGAAATAAGCATCCATTTATTCAGCAACTTATGTGAGTGAAAAACAAGGGAATTAGCAGTGATGGTTTAAGAAGAGGATGAAGATTCCCAGGTCTTCCAAACACAACAAAGGAATGGGAGCCCATCTATCAGCAGACCTTGGGCAAACCTGGTCTCACCTCTATACTTCGGCCTTCTCCTTTGTAACAGGCTAATGTGTTGCTGAATAGGCGAGTGTCCTACAACGATATGTAAGACACTCTCCTGTGCCAGCCATGACCTCCAAAGTTCTGCACAGAATTTCCAAACAATCAGGCAAATTAATCATCTCTCTTCATTGTATTAAATTATGAAAGGATGAGAACAACCAAGGACTTCTTAGAAACCATGAAGAAAAAAATGCATAATTTCTGTTAGGAAAAGTTAACAATTACTAAGAAAAATAAATATATTTCACATTTACCAAAGTAATAGAATAGGAAATTAGCTCTCATTATTTGCACATAATTTTAAATACATATTTTAAGGCTCTCTGTGTTTCTTCAATGTGTGAAAGTTAATCTATGTGAGTCAAAAAGGAGATTTTTTTCTAAGTGTATAAGCCTCAGCTTTTCCTGCAGTGTTCAATTTGTACTCAACCATCATGAGAAGGAGTTCTGATGATCTTAATCCTTATTGCCAAGAGCCTGCATGATTTGGAGAGTGAGTGTCATTCCATAGAGAAATCACCCTGTTTATAGACAGGACCTTTCATCCAGTGACAGAAGAATGAGAATTCCATCCACTTGTTCAAGTGATGGTAATCGCTGAAATAGCTAATATTTACTGCACGTTTACTATGTACAAAGTACTGTTTTAAAAAATTATGACTAACTCATTTATTCATCTCAGCATTCCAGGAATTTGATATTTTTTAGATCTCTGAGTTTCAGGTAGATTTTTTAAGTCCTCTGTGAAAACAGAAGTTCACAAACCTGGGCTACATTTATGTGTGGAGTCTGATTTTACTTTGCACATACAGTACAGGATTTTCCAAGCCAAAAATGTTAATATAACAATCGATCTCTAATTAGTAAAAAAGAGCTATTGCCAGAAACAAAGAAACAAACAAACAAAAAAAATCCACAGCCTAAGGGCAACTACAGAAAAACAATCCAGGTGAAGAATGTACATGAAGAAATGACCACCATGAAGGAAAGTTAGCCACATAACCAGTAGGAGGATTAGCACTCAAAGAACATAATATTAAAATTATCTGAAGGTGATTAAAAATTTTTATGCTTAAGATGACTGAATACATAAATAGTTACCATGAAAAGCAAAAAGAAACTTACAGATACAAAAACATTGTCACGATGAATAGCCAACAAACACATGAAAAAATGCTTATTGTCCCTCATCATAAGAGAAATGCAAATCAAAACCACCCTGAGACATCACCTAACCCCAGGGAGAGTAGACCACATCACAAAGTCCCAAAGATGCAGATGCTGGAGTGGGTATGGAGAGAAGGGAACGCGCTTACGCCGTTGGTGGGACTGCAAACTAATGCAGCATCTTTGGAAAGACGTATGGAGAATACTCAAAGAGTTAAAAGTCGAATTTCATCTGATCTCACAATCCCATTATGAGGTATCTACCCAGAAGAAAAAAAAAATCATTTTAACCATAGGACATTTGCACTACAATGTTCATCGCAGTTCAATTCACAATCACCAACATTGTGGTATCAACCCAGGAATGGATTAATAATACATGGCATATGTACACCATGGAGTACCATTCAAATAGCCATAAAAAGATGGAAGCTTTATATCTTTTGTATTAACCTGGATGGAGTTGAAGATCATTCTCCTTAGAAAAGTATGGCAAAAATGGAAAGGCAAGCATCCAACGTCCTCAATACTAATATGAAACCAGTAGATGAACAACTACATGCCCACACAAGAGAAAAAAACAATTAAATCCAAGTGGGGCTGAGGGGGCGGGGAAAAGAGAGAGGGAAAAGAAGGAAGGAAGGAGGATGATTAATGTGCTCTGACCTAACGGGCACAACGTAAGGGTAGATGGCACATCTCCTAGGTGAAGAACTCAACTACAACTTGGACTTTACCCAACAAACACAAACAATGTAACCTAATCATTAGTACCCTCATATTAATTCTGAAATAAAAAATATACACGTAAAGAAACACTGCCATAGAAGATTTAAAATTCAATGGAAAGACAGACTGAACAGCAATCAGAGCAAAAGAGAAAAATGCAATCTAGAAGATAAAAAACAACAACAAAAAATAACCAGAATGCTATACAGAAAGATAAAGGAATTTCAAGATAAGCAAGGGATTAAAATGTAGTATTTAAAATTAAAAGCTAACCCAAAAACTAGTAGGAAAGAATAGAGAGGACAGAGAAAAGGCTGTATTCAGAGACATAACAATTATGAATTTTTCAGAATTGTCAAATGGCACAATCTCCCTACTTGGAAAGCACTATAAGCCCATAGCAGGATAAGTAAAAATTAGCACATACCTAAAAATATTTTAGGATATATAAAATACCAAGTAAAAGAAAATATGAAAAATAGAAAAAAATTACAAATTGACCAACAGCAGATTTCTCAATAGTAACAACCAAGGTCAGAAGAAAATGAAGTGATATTTCCAAATTCTTAAGGAAAAATAACTGGTAATCGAGCATTCTATATTCAGCTAAACTGTATTCAAGAATACGGGAAAAAACAAAGATATTTTCAGAAAAACCTGAAAACATTTACCATTCACAGATCATCAAGGTTATACCTCCTAAAGGGTGAGTATCTTGGTAATAAGAATGTGAGACATAGGAAAAGTGAGTGTAATGGAAAAAGAAATGTTAAACCAAGAAACTGGCAAACTTTGGGTAAATCCAAATAAAACTGACAATAAATATAACAACAACAATGGGGATGACTAATAACTGGGAAAGTTAAAAATGATGTGGACAAACCCACTAAAGCCTAGGAAATTAACAGAATTCCAGCAAGGAAAGATACAGAAATTTAAAATATGAGAGAGAAGCTAAGAGTCAAGCTAAGAATCTATAAAAAGGCCCAACACATGGCTAATAGGAGAAAACAGGATTTGTGAGAGGAAATGCACCGACTATGGAAAGTAGAAGAAATTAAAGCTCCCGACTGTCTTATTGTTTGGATGAAGGATAGAGGTATTTTTACTTCTAGACTACATTAAATTCTTACATATTTAAGAATTAATATGCTAAGAGAAATATAATTATTTCTTAAAAGTAAAGAAGAAAGATTATAAAGGACACTCAATTAGTAGAAGGTATAGGGAGGGGGGAAAGTAAATCAAAAGCAAAATACCAAATAAGATCTTAGACATTTACTTACCTACAGTCATAATTAATTTAAATGGATCCAAACAGTCAAAGGATAGAAGCTCTAAGATTGCAGACTGAAAACCAAACTAAATCCAGATATAAACAGTTTATAAAACATAAAGCATGGAAAGCTAAAAGCCAATGAACTATGAAGCAGAAACATACCAAGAAGATTTAATCCAAAGAAAGCTACTGTAGCTTTTAATTTTAATAAGTAAACTAGTGCAAAAAAGCATAGTAAGCATAGAGAACCAATTGTATGTAACAAACCCATAAGCACCTAATGACAGAGGCTCAAGTTGCATTAATAAGAATCCACAATCCACAATCTTACTGTGTGATTTTTAAACATAACTTTCTCATAAAATAGCCAAAGCAGATAAAATATTGATGAAGACATAGAATAGTGAATAATAAATACAGTTAACAAGTTTCACATGAATGTCTGACTATCTCCTAGCACATGCCACTTGACATAATCACTCTTACTAATTATTCTTGGCCTTGCACACTGTGCTCCAAACACACGGGCATCTGATGTCAAGGCCTTCATACGTTCATTTGTTCTCTCAGCCTGGAATGCCTTCAAGCCCCATATTCACATGGCTAATTCCTTTATTATCTTTAAATATTTTCTAGAATATCATCCTTTCAATGAGTCTTACCCTAAGTACCTACTTCAAAATTATAGCTCTTCACTTCCTAACCTATGTTCTTACCATTGTACCCTGATCTATTTTGTCCCCATAGAACTTACTAACTAAATCTAACAAATTCTGCCATTGATCGAATATATTCAGTATCCATCCACTAGAACAGTGATTTTCAACCAGTGTGCCATGAGAGGATCTTAGGTAGGCTGCAAACATTTTTTAAGATTAATTATTTTCAAAAGAAGTCCAAACCACAGTAGGTATAGTGTTTCTTTTTCTTTTTTTTTTTTTGCTCTTTTTTTGATCAACATAAGCGCACTGCAGAAGTTTAACTATAGGTTTAAGTGTGTTGTGAGATGAAAAAAAAAAAAAAAAAATTGAGAAACACTGTGCTAGTCCATTAGCTCTACAAACAGAAGGATACTTGTCCTGTCCACCGATGCTTCTCCAGCACCTAGGACAGTGTCTGTTACCTGGTACAGGTTCACCTAATAGTTGTTGAATGCATGAAGTATAGAAATTAATACAAACATACTGATTTGGCCAGAGGTCACTCTTTCCAACTAGCCCCTACATATAAAAAAAAAAAAATTTCTAATCCCAAAATATTACTACCCTGTCACCAACTAGAATTCTGAGATGCCTTCCCTTGGGTTCAAATATTCTTTCCCCAAAGAATGCATCATGGCTTTATATGAAACAACTATAATTATTAAAGTACATCTTTTAGGAAAAAAATCAAAGTTATTTTAAGATTATATGCTATTTTGAGATCTACTTTATCAATATAAATATTAAGAGGCAAATTTTGTAGGTTTTTTATTATTTCAGATTAATATAAGTGTAAAATGATTAGGTTACATTGTTTAATTTCTAAGGTAAAGTTCAAGTTGCAGTTGAACCCTTTACCCAAGGGGTGTGCTAGTACCCTTATATTGTGCACATTAGTTTAAATTTAAAATCTAGCTCTCTTAATGTGAATTATGATAGAAAACGTTATCCAAAGTAATTCTGATAATCAATCCAGAGTTTGAACTATAAAGACAAAAGTTTTCATGTTTGGCATTAAAGTTCACTTTTATACCTTCCATACCAAAGAATATTTAAGTTGCAAAGAGGGTACCAAGAACTTTGACTGATACACACGCAGAAACAAAGAGATATTGAAGGCTCTTTCTATAGATATTCCTCAACCTACACACAAATAGGTGTCAAATTTCATTTGTAATTCCAAACTCCATCCACTATTCCACATAATCTTATAAATATAAATCATGGAATGTTAATGCTGTCATATAGGATTTTGAAGATGATATTGTTAACCCCCTTATTTAAAAACAAAAACCAAAAACAACATAGGCCCAGAGAGGTGAGCCATTACAGAAATAGTTACGGGAAAATCTGGAATTTGGTTTTTAATATTCAAGACAAGAACTTTTATAACCATGCCCCTCACAATTGTTAAGATTAACAAATCCGTTTACAAAAAAAAAAAAGAAGAAAAGCTATTTGGCCAACAGTGCGGCTGAAACATTTAGCAGTAAGTATTGCAGTGGTCATTATTAAAGTAACCCAAAAGTTATATTGAAAAGAAGGTTGTTTTAATAATGAATTGAAAGATGATGGGAAGGTCCGTCAAGTATTTCTGTTGGGATTCCTAACTACGGCCCTGGTTCTGTAATATGTACGTCTTTACCACAGAATTTAGGATTTTCCTTTTCCACGAGAGGCATGTACTATCAATATGATTCAAACTCATCAGGCATAATGAAGGTCGTTGGGGCCTCTCCATCACCTAGTGCCAACTCTTCATATTTAAATTAAGATTTGTAAATCTCCCCAGAGAAGACTACAAGAAGCACTTTCAGTATTGGAGATGAGGTAACACTGGAGGCTGCTAAATTTTATTTTCTTAAAACAGAAGGGTTTTTAAAATAATTCTATAATTTTCCTTCATTGGTTTTCATAAAATCTCCTCAGCTTTTCAAGGATGTTTCCTTTAAAATCAAATTTAAATAGCTGGCTTTAAGGTAGAAACTACCCATGACACCAAGGCCTCCCCCATCTTCACCTGTCTGAGGGATCAGTTGCTGTCTCTCCCAGGATTGGAAGCCTTTTCTTGTTCTCCTCCCTGCCTTCCTCCTCTCATAATATTTGAGGCTGAAAATAGCAGAATTAACTCTCTTGTGACTCGGTTGAAGTTTCACCTCTTCAAATAGGCAGTATCTCATGCAGGAAGTAGATTCTCATCTCAGAAACTTCAAAACTGTCATAAGAGTTAACTCAAAGAAACTCTCATTGAGCTATTTTACTATCACTATAGTTACTTGAATGAAACAGAACGTCCATACATAATTAGCACTGGCTGAGGTGTGTTTCAAAAAGGCAACAAAAAGCAGAGAAAGAAAAGGTTTTATTCACTTTAAAGCTGAAAACACAAATGAATCAGAAAGCTTTTTCAGCAGTTACAGGGTATTATTTTTCAAAAATCTATTAAAGTTAATTACTTTGTGAAGCTTAGAATCAGAATTTTCCATGGTAACTAATAAAATGGGTAAAGAAGCACTGTACATACCCTGAGTGGCTGTTGGAGGTAGTTTGAGGGTATTGTCTAACTTCTCCCAAAGGTAAGTTGGCCGAGGAATGCCTTCCTCTGAGCTACAGAGCAGCATGACATCGCTGCCGAGATCCTGGGATCCTTGGATTTGGCAGTGTGGGGCTGAAGGGGGAACTATAATAGGAAGAGAAAGCAATAAAGTACACATTTACTGTGAGCCAAGTGATGACGGAGGAGACATCAACATTCAGCACACTGGAGCCTCAGATAACAATGTTTTGGAACATACCAGGAAACAATCTCATGGCTGAAGCCAGAGGGTCATTATACCGTATATACTCGAGTATAAGCTGAGTTTTTTCCGGCACGAAATTTGTGCCGAAAAACCCGAACTCGGCACAAATTTTGTACCGAAAAAACTCGGCTTATACTCAAGTATATAGGTAATGCCAATTCACAAGCATTGAGCACAGGTACAGGGCCTACAACTTCAGTGGGAATGGGCAAGGAGCAAATATGTAAAATGAGGTTACACCCACTGATTACATTTTTATTTCTTATGACCTTAGTTTCACTCTGCTACCTCTAAAGAATTCTCAAGACCCTTCATGTCAACATGTTGCCTATAAAATCACTGCTAAAAGAGGTCACTTTTAGAGGCTATTCCAGGGGAAAGCAACATACCCTAGCTATTCTCTGGCTAAGACCACCTTAACAAGGTCCTGTGTTACGTTGCAAACACAAACCAGAGAGACCCACTTTACGCCAAATTCTGCATTATGTCAGGGAAAGCTAGAATAAGGTTCAAGTAAGGGGGGGATTGTTTACAGTTAGCAGTGACCATTTTATAATCATTAAGACAGATAAGAATAAAAAGAGCATGAAAGAAAAGTTACAAAAAAAAAAAAAAAAAAAAAAACACTAACAGAAGATAGTGCTTATGCGTAGTAAAAAGCAAGTAAGTAAAAATACAAACTAAGCTCATGGCTTTAAATCTCCTATCAGGGAAGGTAGGCAGAATTTAAGTCCAAATGATGATATATTTGTAATGCTAATGACTTTTCAATAAATATATTCACCCTCTCAAAAATGAATAAATGAATTAATGAAAAAATGAATGCAGAGTGAACAGAGGAATCAGGAAAGAGAGTGGGCGGGGGAAGAAAGAACAATGAAAGGGTACAGACAGAAGAGTAAAACTCTTAGAGAAGCTTAACTGCTGTGACTGGGTAAAAGATCTCCTCAATTTACTACTTTGACATGGCCATGATGCTATGGTGAAAAAACCAAAATAATTCTTTGGAGGTAGCATTAATTATTTAAAAAAAAAATTAAAGTCTTTTTTCTTCCTTTAAAAAAATTGAAAAAATAAATAAGCTTGGATAAGGTGGAAAGCCAGCTACCTAACTTATAGGTATAAGCATCAGAATAATATTTACCATATATACTCGAGTATAAGCTGAGGTCCGTGGGGGGGGGGCGGGGGGGGGGGCGCGGGGGCGGGGGGGGGGGGGGGGGGGGGGGGGGGGGGCGGCGCGGGGGGGGGGGGCGCCGGCCGGGCGCCCCGGGGGGGGGCGGGGGGGGGGGGGGGGCGGGGGCGGGGGCGGGGGGGGGGGGGGGTGCAGAGGAAGGGTCTGTGGGGGCTGGGGGTGCAGAGGAAG
>CAUYPK010034193.1:0-25297 GCA_963574355.1 Loris lydekkerianus
ATGTAGTAGGTCATGTGAATTGAATAGATTTATGAATTAAATGGTTTCATGGGTGTCTCCCATTTTATTTTAAAGAGATATTCTAAATTAGTTTCATAGTAGGGGTGAGTACATTGGATACTTTTTCTTCCATTCTTGGGAAGCTCAATGGTGGTGAAGATATTGGGAAGATGCTGGTAAAAGAACTCAAAATTTCAGTTAGACAAGAAGAATAAGTTCAAGTAATCTATTGGATAGCATGGTAACTATAGTTGATAACAATGTGCCGTACACATGAAAATTGCTCAGAGAGTAGATAATAAGTGTTCTCATCACAAACAATGGCAAGTATGTAAGGTAATGCACAGGTTCATTAGCTGAATTAGGCCATTACACAATGCATATACATTTTAAAAGATCATACCACAACATATGTATATGAAATATATATTATATATAATATATATTATTATATATTAATAATATATTATTAATTGGTGATGAATTACCAAGTAATTAATCCATTGGTAATCCATTATATAATATATATATAATATATTTGCCAATTTAAAAACTTTTTTACTAAAATGTTAAAAGTTTGGAAGTAATCTTATCCAGATTTTATGTTAAAGTCTACCTATACAAATATGAGGATTATAATTATAAAACTAAATGCAGAAAGACTGAAAATTAAAAACAAGCCAAAAGGAAAAGAGGTACTTTAACCTCAACTACACAGAAAACTCTCTGAAAGGCAGGGAAGAGATATGTGAAATCAGGAAAATAATGATTAATCCATCTGTAGATAGGGCATATAGGAAAATCAGACCCCATGAAAGAATGATTATAATTAATTTAAACTGGCACACTGATAGGTATTTTAAAATAAAAAAGATGTATAGCACCAACAGACTTGGACTATGATAACCACTAAAATAATTATATAGGGAATGACTTATATTAAATGTCTTAATGGAAAAGTTATATTTTAAATAGGCATTACTGATCATTTTTCCTTTTGGTTGCAGCCTAATGACTATCTTTCAGGAAAGAACTTATATGAGTTATTTTAATCAATATGAGTCATGGTTAAAAAAAAATCTCTGTGGCCTTTAGAAACAGAAATAATTGGTAACTTTTAAGAAGATTGAGATCATAGCTCTATATGTATTAGGAAGAGAACACTGAATGTGAGGTGAATCTATATATAATAGATTGGAAATATTGCCAGAATATATTATAGACAAACAAAAGTGGCATGGTCATGTTTATAATGACATACATGTTTTTAAAAGAACACACAATTGTATGTCAACCTTTTGCCTAAAATCAAGCATAGTAAAAAGAACACACAACAATACTTTAGATTTTTTCTGCGTATATAAGAGCTGAAAATAAACATCTAAAGGAAACATACCAATGTTATAGTAATTATTATTTGGGGGAGATGAATAAGAAAAGAATCTCACTCTGTCATCCTGGGTACAGTACTGTGGTGTCATCATAACTCACAGCAATCTCAAACTCCTAGGCTGGAGCAACCCTCTTGCTTCAGCCCCCTGAGTTGCTGGGACTACAGGCTTGCACCATGACACCCGGCTAGTTTTTTCTGTTTTTAGCAGAGATGAGGTCTCACTCTTGCTCAGGCTGGTCTCAAACTCCTGAACTCAATCAATCCACCCACCTCGGCTTCCCAGAATGCTAGGATTACTGGTGTGAGCCACTGCACCCAGCCTTCAAATTTTTTATAATGGCCTAATTTCATATTCATTATAAAAGTGCTAACTAAATATAAATTTTTAAATAGATAATATAATACAATTGTAAAGCAAATCACTTATTACTCTTTTAGATTCAAGCTATTAATGTTATCAAGATGTTAATCAACTAATCATTTTGGAATCATAATAGAAAATATAGTGCTTTCTTTATTTACCAGAATAAATGTGATATTGTTTTTCATATTAATTACTTACAAAGATTTAAATTTTGTTGTGTTGGGTTTCATCATTACAAATATGTTTAGATAACATGTTGTCTTTTAAAAATTATAGACATCAAGAGAATAGAAAAGATAAGACACAGAGTAGGAGAAAATACTTACAAAAGACATATCTGATAAAGGAACTCAACTATAAACAAATAGCCTGATTTTTTCAAAACAGAGCAAAGACTTTAAGAAAAATGTTCCCTAATTGAATGTACAGAAAGAAAATAAGCACATTAAAAGATGTTTCATACCATAATCAGGAAAATATAACTTAAAACAGCAATGAGATATTACCAAACTCCTGTTAGAATGTCCAAATTTCAGAATACTGACAAGAATATCAAGTAACAAAATTTCCCATTCAATGCTGATAGGAATGCAAAATGATAAAGATACTTTGAAAGATAGTTTGGTAATTTCTTACAAAATTAAACATACTCTCCCACACTCACCACTACTATTTAACACATTGTTGGAAGTCCTAGCCAGAGCAATTAGTCAAAGTAAATAAATAAATAAATAAATACATAAAAGGCATCCAAGTTGGAAAGAAAGAAGTAAAATAGTCTCTGTTTGCATACTTTTATTTATAAAAAACCCTAAATACTCCACCAAAAACTTGTTAGAACTAAAAAATCAATTCAGCAAAATTGCAATATACAGAAAGTACAAATATGCATTGCATTCCTGTACATTAACAGCAGTAAACTATCTGAAAAAATGCAATTTATAATAACATAAAAAACAATAAAATACTTAGGAATTTAACGAAAAAGATGAAAGGTCTGTACACTGAAAATTATTTAACATTAATTAAAAAATTAAAGATGACACAAGTAAATGGAATTATATTCCATGTTCGCGAATCAAAAGTTAGTTTGTTAAATGTCCATATTGTCCAGAGTGATGTATAGATTCAATTGCAATAGCTGTCAAAATTCTAATGGCATTCTTCAAAGAAATATAAAGTGCAATTTTAAAATTCATGCAGCACTACAAAATACCACAAATAGCCAAAGATATCTTAAACAGGAAGAACAAAGCAGAAAGCATCACACTTCCTGATTTCAGAGTATATTGCAAAGTATATTATAAATCCAATCAGCATGGTCCTCCCATAAAAAACAAATGCATACCTGAATGGAACCAAATTGAGAGCCCACGAATGAATCCACACATATACAATCAACTACTATTTGACAAGGGCACAATGGGGAAAGGATAGTCTCTTCAATAAATGGTACTGAAAAAACTGAATATCTACATGCAAAAGAATGAAATTGGACTCCTATCTTATTCCACTCACAAAAATTAACTTGAAATGCATTATAGACTTAACTGTAAGGCCTGAAACGGTAAAACTCCTAGAAGAAAGGAGAGTAAAATCTCCTTGACATCTGTCTTGGCAATGACTTTTTAAATACGATACCATAAAGCATAAACAACAAAAGCAAAAATAAATAACTAGAGGCTGAGCACAGTCACTCACGCCTATAATCCTAGCACTCTGAGAGGCTGAAGCCACTGGATTGCTTGAGCTCAGGAGTTTGAGACCAGCTTGAGCAAGAGTGAGACCCCATCTCTACTAAAAATAGAAAAACTAACCAAGTGCCATGGTGGGTGCCTACAGTCCCAGCTACTTGGGAGGTTGAGGCAAGAAAATCCCTTGAGTCCAAGAGATTAAGGTTACTGTTAAGTATGATGACACTCTACTCAGGGCAACAGAATGAAACTCTGTCTCAAATAATTAAATAAATAAAATTACTTCAATAAAAAGCTTCTGCACAGCAAACATCCAACAAAATGAAAAGGCAATCTACAAAACTGGAGACAATATTTCTAAACCATGTGTCTGAAAATGGGTTAATATCCTTGTAAAAATACAAGGAACTCACACCACTCAATAGCAAAAAAACAAGCAAGTAATCCAAATAAAAATGGGTTAGAAACATGACTAGACATTTCTCAAAAGAAAATGCACAAATGGCCAACAGTATATTAAAAGGTATTCACCAGAACTAATCATCAGGGAAATGCAAATAAAAATGAGATATTACCTTATACTTTTTAAGATGGATATTATTAAAAGGGGGGATAATGGTGTATTGAAGAGGATATGGACAGAAGGGAACAGTTGCACACTGTTGGTAAGAATGTAAATTGGTAATAACTATTATAGAAAACAGTATGGAAATTCCTCGAAAAATTAAAAATAGATCTACACATGATCTAGCAATCCCACTTCTGTATATATCTCTGAGGGAAACTAAATATACTCCCACATTCATTGTCTTGGGGACCAGCCTTAAACTATACTCTGAGTTCCCTCCCAGTGGCTGGTGGAGACAAGAGGATGATGGAAAAATGAAAAGTTGAGACACAAACAAAAAGTTTTTTAAAGAGCTGGGTCAAGGGACTGTCCACCTTCAAACATAAGGACTGTGAAACAGTCCCTAAGTCCCAGCTAGCCCCATTTTTATTACACACATTAACCAGGGGGGAGGCTGACCCACCCTCACATCATGGTTCTTGCTGGGCTTGCATTTTTTTTTTTTTTTTTTTTTTTTAAGAAAAAGAGTCTCACTTTGTCGCCCTTGGTAGAGTGCTGTGGCATCCCAGCTCACAGTAACCTCCAGCTCTTGGGCTTAGGATATTCTCTTACTTAAGCCTCCCAAGTAGCTGGGACTACAGGCGCTCATGGGCTTGCATTTCCTAACCAAACTATTTCTTTAACTACTTTAATTGCATTGATTTACTTCTTACTTTTATCATTCTACATTACTTTTGATCCTAACACAACATCTGGGACAAGGTGCAGGATGTCAAGACTGACTCCAATTAGACCCTGCACACAAACCCCAAGATAAGCAATTAACCCCCTAGGAAGACTTGTGGGCAGTCAGGTGCCATATTGAGAAATGGGAAGGGAGGGGCATTTTCCCCTCACCTCCCTGAGAGACTTTTTCTCTATGAGATTACAGCATTTGTGCTGATTTCAGCACTATACCCTTCTCTCCTAAATCTTCCCAAACCCCTGCACTCACTCCTTCTGAGAGAGCAGCCCCATCTTTGGGATCTTGGCCTCCCGGTGCCCAAAGACCTCGGGCCTGAGTTGCACTGGGAAGGGGGTGAAGACTCAGCAAGACAATTTTCTTGTCTTAAAGGACTAGGCTCTCAGGTCACTGCATTTTGCAACAGATTATAGATTTCTAAGTATATATCCTGCATCTGAATGTGTCCATGCTTTTCTCTGATCCACTTCTCTCCTGTCTCTGTTCCCCTTGCCCATCATCTGTAATCATTTTCTTAATGCAATTTCTAACCTACTTATAATAAAACAATTGACTATTGGTCTTGAGCTTATTAAATCATTATTTCTAGCATTGCAAACACATCAAAATATGACTCTTCCCTTAAGTACCCATATTTCCACCCTCATTTACAACATACACAATAGCCAGGACATAGCAACTACCTAAGTGTCAAATAAATGGACAAAGACATTGTGGTACATATGCATATAAATTATTATTCAGCCCTTAAAAGTGAAGGAAATCCTGCTATCTGTGACAATATGGATGAACTTGGAGGATATTTTGTGAGGCAAAATAACCCAGGCACAGGAAGACAAAATAAATGTCATCTCACTTATATGTGAAATCAAAACACTGAACTCATAAAGACAGTGAAAAAGCTGCTGCCATTCTCTGGGGAGGGGGGGAAGAAATGAGGACATATTAATTAATGAGTATAAACTTTCAGTTATAAGATAACAAGTTCTGGAGATCTAAGGTACAGCTTATGTGATGATGGCTATGTTAATTTGTGGTAATCATTACATGATGTATATGTATATGAAGTCATCACATTGTATACTTTGAATATACACATTCTTCTTATCTATTAAATATTTTTTAAAAAATAAAATAAAAGTTTAGAAAACTAAACACATTATTAAAATCCAATTCAGGAAATCACACTCCTTGGTATTTGCCTAAATCAGGTGAAAACTTACATCTACACAAAAACATGCACATGGATGTTTATAGCAGCTCTATTTGTAATTGCCCAAAATTCAAAGCAACCAAGGTGCCCTTTCGAAGGTGAGTGGATAAACTGCTGTACATTCAGACAATGGAATATTACTCAGCACTAAAAAGAAATAAGCTACCAAGGCATGAAAACACATGGAGGAAATTTAAATACATATTACTAAGTGAAAGAAATCGGTTTGAAAATGCTACCTTCTGTATAATTCCAACTACAGTTCATGACACTCTGGAAAAGGACAAACCATGGAGACAGTAAGAAGTCAGGAGTTATTAGAGGCTGAAGGGGAAGGACTGAGGAATAGGTAGAGAACAGAGGATTTTTAGGGAAGTAAAATATGATCCTATAATAGTGGGTGCATTTCATTATAGATTTTTTCCAAACCAATCTAATATATGAAATTGAGAGTGAACCCTAATGTAAATTAGGGGGTTGGGGTGACAATGATGTGTTAGTTTAGGGTAATCAAGTGTAACAAATGCATCATTCCAGTAGGGGATTTTGATCATGGGGAGACTGTTCCCGTGTAGGAGCAGGGGATAACATGATGTCTGGGTTATCCCTGTACCTTTCTCTCAATTTTTCTGTGAACCTAAACCAACTCCAAAAAAACAAAGTCTTAAGAAATAAGAAGAAGAAAGTAAAAATGTACAACCTCAAAGTACCAGGCCTTTCTGTTTTAGTAGAGCTTTTGAGTAAGAAAAACTGAATGCGAATCTTTGCCCTCCACTCACTTTGGGACAGTGGCTGAAAGAGTTGAAACTTTTATTTTATCATCTGCAGAGTGGGGAAAATAAAACCTACACCTACTACATAGGGCTTTAATTAATGCAGCTTTATGTTTTGATATCTGGTAAGGTGGGCCCCACTCAGCAGTTCCTCACTAACACTGCTCTTTAATCACAGTGCCATCTGCATCTGATGAACGGGGACATAGACTACCATGAAGGAAGCCACACACCCCAAAACAGAGCACTCTGATAATATGCCACACAAATGTGTATCAGATGGTCGTTCATTCCACAGATACCAATCACCTGTTATATTTCAGATTCTGAACAAGGCTTTGGTCATGTCTTATCATGACATGTAGGAGTCATAAAAAAAATCTTAAACAAGCTAAAGCATAAAAGCAATACAGTTGGGAAAAGTTTTCTGTATTTTAATAACACAATGTAATAAACACTATTCATCATTCACACACTGTATATTCTGTGATGGGGTTGATCTGATTTACATCAAAACACTAAAAAGCTTACACCTATTCTCCAAAGTGAAATTGCCTATCAGAAGAGATGCAGCTATGTTTATAATCAAGTAACAGCATTCTTCACAAAAGCACATACCATGCTTCAAGCTGGGAGCTGCAGAAATAATAACCACATAGCATAAATAATGTTTCTCAAACAACTACATTATCAATCTTGAGAATGGATGATAAAAATGGAACAAAATTTCTCCTTGCGATTAATAACAGAAAATGCTATTACAAGAATTCACAGGGTCTCCCTTGTCTAGTCTGTACCTTATCTTAATATATTTTCCACTTAGTCTAAAGAATTGAAACCTAAAATATAAAAAATGTTAAGGCAAAATGTGAGCAATAAACTATAAATTAGCCAGATGATCAATACAAGTTATTTATAAAACTGGTAAATTAGTATAATTTGCACATACAAATGTAACTACATATTTAGCTATAATAAGTTAAAATGTATATAACATGCATTTTTTGTATATTAATTAGTATATGGGAAAATATAAAATATTATTTTTTATTATTTTTTCTAAATATTTTAGAAAAATACTCAACCTACTTGTAACGTAAATTACATATATACTCTCTTGGAAATTTTTCTCTTAAATAATGTATGTAGATTATTTAATGAACCTTCTGTGTTGATGGTTATGCCAGAATATTGACAAAAGGTTCACTTATCTAATTCATTTCACCTCTTCTAAGCATATTTCCACTGGAGTTAAGCAGCCTAGTCTATGCCTAGCACTACACATCAAAAATTCTTTCAGTTTTTATCTGGTCATAGCAATAAAGTAAACTTTGAAGGATTCTTGTTTTTTCACAAACTTTATAAAAGGATATCAACATAAGCACTTACAAGAAGCTGCTGATTTTATTGTAATATTGAATATAATATTGTATGAATCTTAGTATATATTCTTATATATTTTAGACTGAGAAAATATATTTGAGTGAAAGTAAATTAAACCTTATGATTGGTTACATTTTTGGAAATAGGTATTTGCATGTTTGGTTTATCTTTACACATGGTCTATTTTTAAAACATAAAAAATCCTAAAATATATCATAACTTCATCTATAATGAGTTTAGAGAAAAATATGGATGATTTTTATATACAAGAATATCATCACTAACATATAGCATATACTTCACTCCTTCTTAATGTTCTGAGCAATGCTATGTGTGTCCTACCTTCTACACTCATGAGTTTTACAGATTCTAAGCCTAAATGAATACAAATCTACAAAATTTAAATAAACATTTGAATAGTTCGTGCCATTTCCAAGATTTATGCCAGTTGTTATGGCCATGGAGGTCCCCCAGAAAGCAACTCATCAACAAAGACAGAAAGAAAAGGTGCACAGGGGGCAAATGGAAGAAATAAGTAATCCCATCTGTACTCTATTTCCGTTTGATGCTACCTTCCACTTCAGTCTATAATTATGTCCTTTGGGAGAAATAGTGGTTAAGTGCAAGCCCTGGATGCCTGTGTGAATTGTACACAGTAGAGCACAGAAAAAGGAGTAGCCAGTGTGCCACAGTCAGACCTAATGACTGCAAAACTCTCAAAGTCACGTGTACCCTAGAATCCCTTGAACAATGACAACAGTGAACATGAATGCTAAGTCAAAAACTGCACCCTTCGGGTGTTCTTGATGTGGTCCCTAATGTCTTCCTCATATTATTAAAAAACTGCTGTTTAAGGATTGTGGATATTCTGACTATTTTGAAATTACAATCAACTAAAGATATAATTTACACATATAAAATGTAACTACATATATAGCATGAAAAGAGTTAAAAATCTATGTTTTTCCTGAAATTGAATGTGTAGTTAAATATAAATCAATTATAATATCTCTGAGTAGTTTTCTAGGTAACTAGGGTAAAGAAAAAAATTGCTCTAAACAATACATCAATACAATTGTTCAGAACAATATAAAAATTGTTCTAACAATACACAAATTTATGTTAGGATGTATTAGCCTGTAAGCAACAGAAAGTCATCATTTCAGATTCTGCATAAAGCTATATTGTCTTAGTAAAAAATTGGGATGAAATAGTATTGACTCCAAATATACTCTAGAGCACTGTACAAAAAAACCTTTCTGTAATGATGAAAATTTTCTATATCTATAATGGTATACATAGCAGCTATTGAACACTTGAAACGTGACTAGTGCAACTAAGAAACTGAATTTTTAGTTTTATTTAATTATGAAGAAAATTTTGAATCCAATAGCCACATGTGACTAGTGTATACGACACTGGACAGCACAGCTCTTGAAGTTGGCTTTCATTTTATTTCACATGATATATTGCGACATCCCCTTAGTTTGGTTTCACTACATAAAAGGTAATAATAACTCCCATGTTACACATAGAGGAGTTCTGTACCTCTGTACCGTTATCTGTTAATCAGAAGACATCTAGAGTAGCTAATTGATGGTGATTAAGAGTGCTATTTCCCTAAATAAATGGGTCTCCTTGGAGAAAGCATTGGTGGAAGATAGAATTTTAACCTGTTGCCATACTTTATGGGGTCTTTTTCCCTGATGACTACTTGGGAATGAATTAGTGCAAAACAGAAGCAGCTCCAGAGAATACACACATATGAATCACAGTGGGAAGGGCAGGACACAAGTCTTAGATGGCTAGGATATAAAGATACTGGGCATCACTAGGAAAAGAAGGAATAGATACTCTGAAGGAGAAATAAAAAAAAGAATTTCACCAAGAAAGATGGAAAGCTGTCCGGGAGGCTGAGGTGGGTGAATTGCTTGAGCTCAGGAGTTTCAGATCAGCCTGAGCAACTAGACCCAGTCTCTAAAAGTAGCTGGGTGCTGTGATGGGCACTTATAGTCCCAGATACTCAGGAGGCTAAGGCAAGAGGATCCTTTGAGCCCAAGAGTTTGAGTTTGCTGTGAGCTATGACACCATGGCATTGTACCAAGGATAACAGAGTGAGACTCTATTTCAAAATAAAAAAAAAAAAAAGATGGAAAGGACATTAAAGAAAACATTCATCTATTTCATAGCTTAATCCATTCTGTTCTATTTTATATCCTTTTCTTTTTATTAAAGAAGGATGCTGCTAATGCTGTTTCTAATAGAGTATAGATGTGTGACTGGAAATGTCAATCCTTGGCTTAATATCCTTTCCAAATTAAGAATATGTGCAGAAAAGTTAACTTATGTACTTTCTATTGTTCAGATCTTTTTGCTTTACTAGTTATGTAATAAGTTGGTCAGAAAAATGTTAAACCAAGATCATTACTTTTCCAAGGCTTTAATCATTACAGATTTTTGGAGATTTTAACCAAAGAGCCTTGGTACTTCTTTTTTTTTTTTTTTTTTTTTTTGAGTCAGAGTCTCACTATGTCACCCTCAGTGGATTGCCAAGGCGTCACAGCTCACAGCAACCTCTAACTGTTGGGCTTAAGTGATTCTCTTGCCTCAGCCTCCCAAGTAGCTGGGACTACAGGTGCCCACCACAATACCTGGTTATTTTTTGGATGTAGTTGGCCTGGGCTGGATTGGAACCCACCAGCTCTGGTGTATGTGGGTGATGCCCTAGATGCTGAGCAACAGGCGCCCAGCCAAGCCTTTGTACTTTTCTCAATCTGGTTTAAATTTTCATTCTGTTACGGAAAAGGAGCTTATGAAATTCAAGGAGGAAGAAGAAGAGGAAAAGAGGAAGAAGAAGGAAATACAAAAAAGATACAAGGGAAAACAAAGAGGAAAAAGGATGGGAGGAGATTGGAGGAGGGAACTGAGAGGGAAGGAGAGGAGGGATGGAGAAAAGAGATTAGAGAGAAGGGCAAGTGACAAGAAAGAAAGTAAAGAAGCCATGTGCTAAAGGCTCTGTGTCATGCACATTGGCAGTGATGAAACCAATGTGCTGCTGTGTTTAACGATTCAACCACAACATTTAGGTAATAAGAGAATGATTACAAAGGTACCTGACAATTCCACCAAATAAAAATCCAGCTTTCAGCACTATGGAAGACTTTAAAAGGCTAATAGTCTTTATAACTTTAGAAAGTGTAGGTATAAAACAAGCCCCTTTCTGAACTTTACAATATTCTTAATAGCTTCGGCAAGTGGGATACATAACAATATTAAAAATAAAAAAACTTATAATCTATACAAACACACTATTTTTTCAAATAGATATTGATCTATGCAGGATGATATGCATAAACTATATACTTTAAGTGTAGCAGTACATAATGCCGTGAAGGGAAATTTCGTCACTCAATTCCATTTGAGACATTTCTAATGAGGATATTGTAAAACACTAGTTTACCATTATGAGTACAAGGAGAAGTGTGGTAAAGACACTTTCTCTCTCTCTCTCTCTCTCTCTTTTTGCAGAGAAAGAAAAAAGTAATTCAATATGAAAGCCAAAATCAGTGCTTGAAAAGAGTGCCTTATCTAGAGAGAGACAAGCAACAGTATCCATCAGGACAGCTAGCAGGGAGATGTATTGACCATCGATGAAAACTAATTTAGGTAAAATGAACCGAATTGTTTTCTGTAATCTAGATGAGAAATGATTAAATTTAAAAGGTTTTCAAATTAACTTAGTTGTGACCTTGCCTGCTATTCCATATCTGAAGATCTGGTAGGGGAAAAAGTCTGTAGAAACTTGAAACTACACTTGAGAATACACGTTATCAGAAGAAAGTAAGAACTCTTGATGAAAAGAGTAGAGTATCCAATTTCTCAAGTTAAAGGGACTTTTAAAGTCCCCAGAGAAAGTACAAAATTCATTTAGAGCCCAATTTCTCTACACCAAACATTTTCCCTCTAAACATAGGTGTTTCCTAGGAGGCACCTTGGTAAATTGTAGCCTGCCTCCATGTAGCCTTCTCTCCAAATTCACTCACAATGAAGGCCAGGAGTGGGGGTCTCCATCAGGTTAATTCTCTTATGCTTTCCTCAGCTCAAGCCACTCTTGTTGCTTCATGACCTCAAAGATGTCCACTGGTTATGAAGCTGGTAGATAATAACCATCAGTCTATGGTCCTATTTGAAGGCAAATGGGACCAATGTCAAAAGCCCAAAGTGTCATGTACGCACTTTTCATTCACCTTCACAGTAGCAACTGTAATATAAACACTCTATACATTTTACTTTATTATAGACATTTTAAGCCACATATTTAAATTAGGACTACTTGGGCTTATAAATTCCTAAACATTACAAAATATCAGCTAAAACAGACTATTTTTACTGCCTTCAGTATAATGTGTCTCAGTATGTGTCTCACCTTGCTTTTTTACTTTTTTAATTTTAAATTAAGATGAAGGTAAAAATGTTTTAGCTACACTGTCCTCACGTCCATGGTAAAGTTCAAGTTGTAGTTGAACCCTTCTCCCAGGGGGCTTGCTGAACACTCTCACGCTGTGTACATCAGGTAAGACAGCACCAATTGCCCTCCCCTCATTCCTCTTTCTCCTCTTCCCTCCCCCTCACTAGACTATATTTGTGTTTTATCATTCATGTGGACATGCAGTTGTTTATATATTTGCTTCATACTAGTATTGAGTACATTGGAGTTTTTTTTTTTTTTTATTCTTCAGATACTTTACTAAGAAGAATATGCTTCAACTCCATCCAGGTATACATAAAGAATGTAAAGTCTTTGATTTTTCTTATGGTTGTATAGTACTCCATGACATACATATGTCACAGATTGTTGATCCATTCAGGGGATGATGAGCATTTAGGTTGCTTCCATGACTTGGCAATTATTAACTGAGCTGCAATAAACATTCTGTTACAAATATCATTGTGATAAAACAATTTTTTTTCTTTTGATACCTAGTAATGAAATTGTGGTATCAAATGGAAGGTTGACTTTTAGTTCTTTAACAATTCTCCATGCTTCTTTTTTTTTTTTTTTTTTTTTTTTTTTGCAGGTTTTGGCCGGGGCTGGGTTTGAACTTGCCACCTCCCGTATATAGGGCCAGCGCCCTACTCCTTTGAGCCACAGGCACTGCCCTTCTCCATGCTTCTTTACACAAAGATTGTATTAGTTTATAATCTCACCAGCAATGCAAAAGTGCTCCCTTCTCCCCATATCCACGCCAGCATCTGCAGTTTTGAAACTGTGATGTGGGCTAACCTTACTGGAGTTAGGTGATATCTCAGAGGGGTTTTGATTTTCATTTCTCTGATGATTAACAACGATGAGCATTTTTTCATGCGTTTCTTTTCCATTCATCTGTCATCTTTGGAGAAGTTTCTCTTCAAGTCTCTTGCCCACTTGTGAATGGTATTGTTTTCCCTTTTCTTATTCATTTAAGGTTGTTTTTTTGTTGTTGTTGTTGTTGTTAAATCATAGCTGTGTACATTAGTGCAATCGCCTGTACCCATTCTAAGATGCACCAAGATGTGGTCCCAGGTTTTTTGTTTTTGTTTTTGTTTTTGTTCGCATTTTTTGGTCAGGGCTGGGATCAAACCCGCCATCTCTGATATTGAGTTCTATTTAGATTCTTGTTATAAGCCCTTTGTCATATTCATAACATGGAAAAATATTCTTCCATTCTGAAAGCTGTCTCTTTGCCTTGGTTGTGGTACTCTTCTTAGTTTTGCAGAAGCTTTTTAGCTTTATCAAATCCTACTTATTTATTTTGGGTGTAGCTGAAACTGCAGTGTCCCACGTGTTTGGATAGCTTGTGGCTTCATTATCATTTTGTTCCAGAAATCTAAAAAATCTAATTAATCTTATTAATCTTGTCTTTGACCCAGCTATAACTCAACATAAAGTTATTTAGTTTCTATTTTATCTGGGTATGAAGAGTTATGTTGTTGTTGAGTTCAACTTTTATTCCACGATGATCAGAGAAGATACAAAAAGTAATTTCAATTCTTTTGAATTTTTTGAGGTTAGACTTGTATCCTAAGATATGATCCATTGGCTGATGAGCAGAATGTGTATTCAGCTTTGTTAGGATGAAATGTTCTATATATGTCTGTCAAATTCTGTTTGTTCTAGGGTCATGGTTAAGTCCATTATTTTTGTACTTAGTTTCTGCTTGGAGGATCTGTCTAGTACTGTCAAGGAGATATTAAAATCTCAAACTATTATAGTGCAGGAAGATATCACGTTGTTTAATAAATTGGGGAACATTCAGATATGGTGCATAAGTGTTAATTATTGAAATCTCTTCGTGTTGTATACTTCCCTTCACTACTATGTAGGGTTCATCTTTATCTTTCCTAAATTTTGTTGGTTTATATCAATTGTATTTTCAAATAAGATTGCAACCCTTTTTTCTGATTTCCATTTGCCTGGTTTATTATTTTCTATCCTCTCACCTTGTTTTATCCTTTGAAGTTAGGTGTGTTTCTTGCAGACAACATATTTCATGCCTATGCTTTTGTGTCCAGGGCCAGCCTTTGCCTCATTAGAGGGGAATCCAGGCCATTTACATTTATTGAGAGAATTGATGGTTGTGATGAAGTTTGGAAAATTCTCCAGCATAATTTCTCAGAGCACAACATCAATGCCTTTAGAACCATCCTCTTCTCCTTCATGACTCCCTATAATTCAGAAGTTTGATCTTTTGAAATGATCCCATAATTATCTCAGTGTGTATTCTGTTGTTGTTCTCTTCTTTCTGCCTCATTGAATACTTAGGATAGTTGAAAGGTCTTGTCTTCAATTTCTGAAATCCTCTCTTCTCCATATTAAACTCTATTACTGTGGCTCTTTACTGAGTTTTGAAGTTTCATGACTGCCCTCCAATTCCCTAACCTCTACTATATCTTCCCTCATAGTGTCCACATCCTCAGTGACTTCTCTTTAATGTCAAATTTCTTTGTCTTTAATTTCTTGAGACAACTTTTGGACATTTTTATATTTCTATTTTTATCTCCTCCTCCATTCTAATCTTCTTATTTGCCATCCATACTCCAAATTCTATTTCTGACATTTCAGTAATTTGTCTATGGATGGTATTCTCTGCTGTATCTTCCTTATAATCTCTTAGGGGAATTGCTCAACTCTAATTTTCCATGTTGCCATAATTCTGCTGGCTTATACCCATGAGTATTTTCAGCTTTTTAAAAAATATATTATAATTTTTTCACTTGGAATGATAGGTTATCCCTGAACAGATTTTGAGAGATAAACTAGTTGGAGACTCTGAGGAAACCCTTTACTGATGTAATTGACAATTAAAACTGGTGGGGTGAACCTGACTTGGAAGCCCTTGGGAACTAGAGCTAACCACCCCTTCCAAAATTAGTTGAAGCTTGTGCTTGTGGCCTTTCCCCTATAGCCTCACAAAACTCCCTTTCAGGGTGCAGGCAGAAACTCTGAGTGCCAACCTAGTGAGCCAGCAGCAACCTGCTCTGTCCTGGCATCAACTTGCCCTCCACCCAATTCTAAGGAGTTGCATCACTTAGCTGGAACCTCCACTGAACCAGGATCCACACACCTGCAGCTCCACTGGCATAGCTGGATAAGAATCTTGAACATACATGTGGAATCTGCCTCTTCCTTTTCCAACCTCTCTCACTTGCAGGACAAACAAAGTCAAATATGCTGTGTTCCTACAGCCCCAGACAGCAGCAGCAGGAGAGTAAGAAACCATGGTTGACTTTGACCAAATTTCCAGCCAAGCTCACTCAGGCAGCACAGGCAATACCCACCCAAACAAGCCCAGAGGGATTCCAGGCCTCAGAGGACAAGAATTTGCAGGCAATTTTGACTAAAAATTCCTAGAGGGGTTAGGAGAGGGACTCCACCCGCAGGAAAGGGAGGCATCTGAAACCATACTTGTCCACAACTAAGTTACTACTGCAGCACCACTGTTTCCTTTAAACAACCCACAAAATGGATCAGCCTCTTAGAGTATTCCCAAAACACTCTGACCTCTGCAGGAGGCAGTCCACAGGAAACCAGATGGGGTGAAGGGTGGATTGTGGACTCAGAACTGCAGAGAAAAAATTTGTTCTCTTTTCCACCAGGCAAGATGGGGACTGGGCTCAGAGCTGGAGCTTCCCAGGTGTAAGAGAAATGGGAACTCTTGACTTGGCTGAGGTGAAAGTTGCTTTTTTCCTTTCTTGCTTGTGCAAAACCCTCCATAAGGGCCTCCCTTTTAGGGGAGGGGTCTCATCCCCTTTAGAACAGGAGCTTTCCAGTAGTTTCTCAGTACCTGTATTCTGTTAACTTTCTTCCTCTTTATGGCCTCCTCACAGTTTGTCTCAGTGGGGATGGTGTGCACCTCGCATTCTTCTTGTGCTCAACTCCCCACCTTTGGCTTCTCTGCGTTCACTTTAGTCCAATATCTATCTATCTATCTATCTATCTATCTATCTCTCTCTCTCTCTCTCTCTCTCCCCCACACACACACAGGAGCTTCTGACTAAAGCTGCCTCTAGTCAGCCATCTTACTCCCTCATCTTGCTTTTCTCATCAAAAGGTCAATTGACCTCAATTAATATTCTGCCTCTGGATCACTCACCTGTATCTATTTATTACATTGCCTTATCCATCTCCAAAGTTCCTACTCTCCTGCTATCCTCCCCCTCTGTGTGTAAGATTGACCCACCATTCACAGCACTAAGGTAGATCATGTGAGGAGAAAAACATGGTCAGACTCATTCTAGGCATTAAAGAAGCCACTACACCTATTAGAGACAACTTGGTTTCCATGTGAACAAATCAGATTAATCTACCTCCCATGATGTAACTACCTTTCTTCAAAACTCATGCATACTTTCAGGCTTCCTAACAAATATAACCTCCAGAAACTGTACAGTTGATCTATGCATCTGTACTATATACATTTGCAAAGGCTGCTTTTTCATCTGCAGGACATGGTATATGCTAATTGACTGACTTATAGTGACCTTGGAGAAGAGTCAGAGTATTGGCAGCTACCTTATGTCTTTTCGTTATGTTCCATTTTTTCCCTTTCTTCTGAGTTTTTAATCTTTGCTCTTTTGGATTCTGCCTGCTAAATTATTCATTTAACTTCAAGAGGTCATTGTGGCTAATGAAGCTGAGATTTTTGTGAACGTATAACTTACACTTAGTCCAAACAGCTTAGATGTCAATTATCAACCTAAATTATCAGGCTTTACTTTAATTACAGTTCTATATGCTCCATTTCACATGTTAAAAGTAGAGCTGTTATCAGGTGATAGGAAATAAGCAGAGTGCAAGTCAACCTGAAAGTAGCTGAATGATTTACCCAGAACTAGCTAATTTGGAGGACTCAGTGCAAAGTGGAAATGGGGGGCACCTTGTTCAAAATATATTCAAGAATTTCAACATCGCAACCTCAGGTAATTAAACCAAATGAGACCTTTCCATCTATAGAGCCTTATGCAAGTGTACAGGTGCATGCCCGTAAAGACAACCCTGAATTTGTAGAATAAAACACGAGACATTTTTGCCAATTCTTTTAAGTGTTAGTCATGCCTATCATAAAAACTAATATGTTGGTAATATTTTCTTCACAACCAATAGTATCTTCTTCAATAAATTTCTGTTTAGAATTTACACTGACTTTTTTTGCTGTTTGTTTCTTTTCAATTGATCTCAGAAAACAAGCTTTCAAATTCTATTCACAGTATAAAGTTTAATTAGGTTTCAAAATATAATTACCTGCCACCTTTCTTGCCTTCCCAAATCTTACTATAAATGATAAAGTGTGAAAATAAAAATGTAAGTGACAGATACATGGCTGCATTTAGGGAACGCTAAATCTTAAATTTAGCAGTGAACACTTGCCACAAACAAAACTTAGGGGATCTTCTCCCTGAGCTCCCTGGGTGGGCAGGGCTGTGGTTTAAGCTTCTTTGAACTGAACTTTGGATCTCTGGCCTCAACAAGGCGGGACTCTCTAAGCTAAATTGGGTCAGTGGGGCCAGGGTTTAAGTGACTTCAGACTAAACTTTGGGCCTTGAGCCTCCAGCAGAAGGGGCTCTCTGGGCTCAGTTGGGTGGGCAGGGCCAGGGTTTAAGTGACTTTGAACTGAACTGTGGACCTCTGGCCCCCACCAGGTGGAGCTCTCTGAGCGCAATTGGGTGGACAGGGTTTAAGCAACTTGGTACTGAACTTTGGGTTAGCACTCTCCTTGGGATGGAGGCTCTCTGAGTCAAATTGGATGGTAGGGCCAGGATTTAAGCGACTTTGTACTCAACATTGGATTAACACTTTCCACTGAGTGGAGGCTCACTGAGCTCAAGTGGGTGGGCTGTGCCTGGTGCCTGAGTGACTCTTATCTGAACTTTAGATCTGTGCCCCCCCACCCCACCCCACCCCCGCCAACTGCCAGGTGGCAGTCCCCTGAGCTTAACTGGACAGGCGGTGCCCAATGCCTGAGTGACATTTTCTGAGCTCTGGGCCTATGCTGTCTACAGAGCCACAGCTCTCAGTGCTCAATTGGCTGGATGGTGCCTAGTGCATTAGCATCTCTCCTGAACTCTGGGCCAGTGCTGCTAGCTCAGCAGCCTCATGAGGTTGATTTGGTGAACAGAGCAAGCACTGGCAGAGTGAATTTGATCTGGGCCTGTACTACCTACTGACTCTTATCCCCCTGGAGTCAACAGCACTGTGGATTCCCCACTTCTGTGCCTTTGTTAGTGCAGCAGTGGCACTGCAACAGTGAAGAGTGGACTCATCAGGACCAACCTATCCTTTCAAATAAAAAAGTATAATCAACATTTTAAAAAATAGGAAAAGAAGAAGGAGCTGAAAATACTAGAGGAGGAATCAGCTAAAGAACTCTGGCAACATGAAAAATCAAGGCAGATCAAAGCTTTCTTGGGACATCAAAGAAAATACAACAGAGAATCCCATCCAGAGAGAAATTGCTGAAATGTCAGAAATAGAATTTAGAATATGGATGGCAAATGAGATACTAGGACTGTAGGAAAATATGGAAACAGAGAAACAAAAAAACAGTTTAGCGTTGTCTCAAGACAAGACTTCCAACTTGGGTCTTCCCCTTTGCCAGAAACTCTGGTGCTTTTTACTCCTTCTGTATTCCTTTCTGTCTAATAAATCCTGTCAAGAAGAAGAGGAAAGTGAAGAGGAAGAAGAAGAAGGGGAAGGAGAAGAATAAGAAGGGGAATAAGAAGGAGAAGGAGAAGGAGAAGGAGAAGGAGAAGGAGAAGGAGAAGGAGAAGGAGAAGGAGAAGGAGGGGAAGGGAAAGAAGGGGAAAGGAAAGAAGGAGGAGGAGGAAGAGGAGATGGAGGAGAAGAAGAGGAAGACTGAAGAAAGTAATGAATTCAAGGATGAAGTCACCAAAGATATGGACATAATGAGAAAATATATAGCAGAGCTTAAGGAATTGAGAAAGGTATTTGAGGAGTTTCAAAATACAGTAGAGTCTCTTAAAAATAGAGATGAGCAGTGCAAAGAAAGAATCTCAGACAAAGAAGACAAGACTTTTGAACTATCCCAAGCATTCAAAGAGGCATAAAAATGGAGAAAAGGAACAGAATATTCCCTTATAGAGTTATGGAATCATTCCAAGAAATCAAACATCCAAATTATAGGGGTACCTGAAGGAGAAGAAGATGGTCCCAAAGGCACAATTTCTCTATTCAAGACATTACAGTGGAGAATTTCCCAAGTATTGCAAGAAACACAGAAATTCAGATAGTAGATAGTTTCAGAACCCCAGCACAACTCAATACAAACAACCATCTCCTAGACACATTGTAATTAATTTTGCTGATGTTAATATGAAGGAGAAACTTCTGAAAGCTGCCAGGCATAAGAAAAGTATTACTTACAAAGGAAAAAATATAAGGATGACTGCATATCTTTCAGCCAAAACTTTCCAAGCCAGAAAAGGATGGTCATTGACTTCAACTTTCTTAAACAAAACAATATCCAGCCCAGTATCCTATACCCTGCTAAACTGAGTTTCATTTGTGATGGAAAAATCAAATATTTCACTGACATCCACATGCTGAGGAAATTTTCCATGACTCAACCAGCTCTATAGGAAATACTCAGACCCATTCTTCATAACAAGCAACATGAAGGTACACTCCCAAAGTAAACCTACCCAGAAATTAAAGAACAAAGCCTAGTTTCCGCAATGGTGAGTGGCATAAAAGTAAGCTCTGAACTTCTAAAAAACAAGATGACCAAAACTCTGCCAAATCTATCAATTCTCTCAATTAATGTGAATGGTTTGAACTCTCCTTTAAAGAGGCATAGGCTGGCCAACTGGATACAAAAATTCAGGCCAGATATCTATTGCCTACAAGAAACTCAGCTTACCTCAAAAGATAAAAGAAGACTCAGGGTGAAGGGATGGGCAACAGTATTCTAGGAAAATGGAAAACAAAAAAAAAAAGCTGGGGTTGCAATCTTGTATGCAAATAAAATGGGATTCAAACAAACAAAAAATGAAAGACAAGATGGACACTTCATACTTGTCAAGGGAAACATACAATATGAAGAGATTTCAATAGTTAATATCTATGTGCCCCATCTAAATGCTCCTTGATATATAAAACAAACCCTAACTGATCTGAATGATATAATATCTTTCCACACTATAATAGCTGGAGATCTTAACACCCCATGGGCAGTATTGGACAGATCCTCCAAGCAGAAACTAAACCAATAAATAATGGACTTAAAGAAGACCCTAGAACAAATGGACTTAACAGACACTTGTAAAACACTTTATCCTAATAAAACTGAATACACATTCTTCTCATCAGCCCACAGATCATCTACCAAAATTGATCATATCTTAGGTGACAATGCTAACCTCAATAAATTGAAAAGAAGAGAAATTATCCCCTGTATCTTTCCAGGTCATCATGGAATAAAAGTTGAACTCAACATCAACAGAAATCTTCATACTCAAATAAAATCCTGGAAACTAAATAACATTATGTTGAATGATAGCTGAGTCATAGATGAAATTAAGAAGGAGATCATTGGATTTCTGGAACAAAGTGATAATGAAGACACAAACTATTGAAACCTGTGGGATACTGCAAATTCAGTCCTTAGAGGGAAATTTAAAGCATTAGATGCCTTCACCAAGAAAACAGAAAGAGAACAAGTCAGCAACCTAATGGGCCATGTCAAGTAACTGGAAAAGGAAAAACAATCTAATCCAAAACTGAGCAAAAGAAAAGAAATAACCAAAATTAGCACAGAAGTGAATGAAATTGAAAACAAACAAACAAAAAAAGATTCAGAAGATCAGTAAAACAAAAAGTTGGTTCTTTGAAAAGATTAATATAGTCGATAAACCCTTAGGTAGACTAACCAGAAACAGAAAAACAAGATCTCTAATAACTACAATCAGAAATTATAAAGGGAAAATAACAACAGATGCCACAGAAATACAAAAGATTCTCAACAATTACTATAAAAAACTCTATTCCCAGAAAAATGAAAATGTAGAAGCACAATATCTGGAAGCACAATACCTTCCAAAACTTAGCCAGAAAGATTTAGAAATCTTGAATAGACCAATATCAAGTACTAATATAGCAGTAATTATACAAAATCTCCCCGCAAAAAGAAAAGCCCTGGACCAGATGGCTTGACACCAGAATTCTAATAAACTTTCAAAGAGTATAACTAGTTCCTATAATGCATAAACCTTTCCAAAATTTAGAGAAGGAAGCAATCCTCTCCAACACACTCTCTGAAGAAAATATCACCCTGATCCCCAAACCAGGAAAGGACCCTACAAAAAAGGAGAAAACTGTAGACCAATATCATTAATGAATATCTATGAAAAATACTCAACAAGAGACTAGCAAACAGAATCCAACAACACATTTAAAAAGGTTATACACAATGATCAAGTGGGTTTTATCCCAGAGACACAGGGTTGGTTCAACATATGTAAATCTATTCATGTAATACACCACATAAATAGAATCAAAACCAAAGACCATATGATTTTTTCAATTAATGCATAAAAGCTTTTGACAATATCCAGAATCCTTTCATAATAAAAACACTCAAGAAAGTAGGCTTAGAAGGAGCACCCCTTAAGCTGATACAGGCTATGTAAAGCAAAACCACAGCCAATATCATATTGAATGGAGTAAAACTGAAAGCATCCCCATTCAGATCTGGAACCAGACAAGGATGCCCACTGTCTCAACTGCTATTTAACATAGTGTTGGAAGTCCTAGACATCACAATCAGGCAAGAGAAGGAGATTAAAGGAATCTAAATTGGGGCAGAGGAAGTCAAACTCTCCCTTTTCACAGATGACATGATCTTATACTGGGAAAACCCCAGAGATTTAACTACCAATCTATTAGAAGTGATCAAGGAATACAGCAGCGTCTTAGGTTACAAAACCAATACCCCAAAATCAGTAGCCTTCATAAACGCCAACAGTTATCAAGCTGAGAACAAAAATCAAAGACTCTATTCCTTTTACAATAGCACCAAAGAAGATGAACTACCTGTGATTAGATCTATATAAAGAGAATTATGAAACTCTGAGAGAGAAAATAGCAGATCTAAACAAATGGAAGAACATACCATGCTCATGGCTGGGAAGAATCAACACCATTAAAACGTCCATACTACCCAAAGCAATCAATGGATTTAATGCAATCCCCATCAAAGCACCAAATTCACACTTTAAAGACCTTGCAGAAATAGTACTTCAACTCTTATGGAACCAGAAAAAACCCTGAAAAGGAAATACAGTTCTTAGAAATAAAAACAATTCTGGAGGCATCACATTGTCAGACTTCAGGTTACATTACAAGGCTATAATGATCCAAACAGCATGGTACTAGCACAAAAAGAGGTACAGATCTATGTAAAAGGATTGAGAATCTGGAGATGAACCCAGGCACATATCATTATTTAATCTTTGATAAGCCTTACAAAAACATGTGACGGGGAAAAGAATACTTGCTTAACAAATGGTGCTGGGAGAACTGGTTATCCACATGTAGAAGACTGAAACTGGACCCACACCTCTCACCATTGACAAAAATTGATTCTCATTGGATAAAATATTTTAATTTAAGACATAAAACAATGAAAATTTTAGAACAGAGTGTGGGGAAACACTTGAAGATATTTGCCTGGGAAAAAATTTTATGAGGAAGATCCTCACCCTCCCCTAGCAATTGTAGCAACAGCAAAAAATAAATAACTGGGACTGGATCAAGCTAAAAAGCTTTTGCACAGCTAAGAGTAGCAAAATAAAGCAGACAGCCAGCCCTGAGAATGGTAGAAGATTTTTGCATGTTATGAATCTGACAAAGGCCTGATTACTAGAATCTATGGAGAAATCAAATTAAACAATAAGAAAAGTGCAAACAGCCCTCTCTATAAGTGGGCAAGAGATTTGAATAGAAACTTCTCTGAAGATGACAGACAAATGACCAACAAACACATGAAAAAATGCTGATCATCTTTAATCATCAGAGAAATGTAAATCAAAACTGCTCTAAGAGAGAGGATTAAAGATGGCGGCCGAGTAACAGCTTCCCTGCAACTGGGCACAGCGATTCTGGGGAGACAGGACTCCAGGCATCTCTGGCTGGTGGGATCTGCCTATAATCATCCCTGTGAGGATACAGGGAGCCAGCAAGAGACTACTGGACCCCAAGAGGAGGACAAAAACAGTGGAGAACTGGCAAGTGATTGTGTGTGTTCAATCAACCCAATCACCCCAGCAACCATGAGTACAAGCAGCAGTGAGACTGCAAACTGGAAGGGCCTTACCTGTGAACTGTTTTGGTATTCTTGGACTTGGCACTCAGTTGAACTGCCTTGGGGAGAGCTTGAGCAGGAATGTGGAGAACTTTGGGCATTGTCTGGGGCCCCAGACTAAGCCACTGAGCTAAGCACAGGAAGACATTGGGAAAGAATTGCCCTGGCAAGCTCCGTCCTCAGGATCTCAGAGGAAGGATCAGGCGGGACAAAGTAAACTAGTGACTGAGCAGCCTAAAGGTGGGGAGTGAGCTGCCTTATAGCCTTAATCCTTAGGGGCAGAGTGAGACGGTTTTGGTACACTGGAGTCTTGGGCTGTTGTCCTGGGTAGAGTGCCGTGACGTCACAGCTCATAGCAACCTCAAACTCCTGGGCTTGGCGCCACCAAGACCCCCATAAGAGCTGTGCAGCGACCCCCAACCCATGACCAGCACCCACTGAGCCTCCGCATTCCCTGACTAGGAACTGCAGGAGCCACGCAACCCTGCGTCCACCCGCTTGTATCTTCCCAGCCTCCACACTAGCCCGTTCATCTGGGCAGGGACTCTGGTAGCTGCGTGCCCTTTGGAGCCGTCCCTGCCTCTGTGCAGAGCCCTTCTCCTGGCCAGAGACAGCTGGAGCCTTGGGCACTCTGTGCCAAAGTCACTGGGTGCCAGGCACTCCCAGAACCATGCACACCACCTCCAGCCCTGTTGCTGAATCCAGGTGTGTTACACACTGGAGCTGCTTCCACAAACAGAACTCCCTGGCTAGAGCAGCCCCAGGGGAACTGCTCAGGGTCACTCCCTACAAAGATCCAGCAACAGTAAAGTGAACCCACTGGGGTCTAATCTTGGAGAGAGACCTCCCCAACTCTGAGGATGGCCAGAGGCAACAGTGAAAAACAATCATGAGGTGAAATCAACAGAAAAACTCTGTCAATATGAATAATCAGAGTAGATCAACTCCCCCAAGGATGAATGGGGCAGAAACAGCACAAGACCCCATGCACAAACAAATAGCTGAGATGTCAGAAATTGAATTCAGGATCTGGATAGCAAACAAGATTGAATTAGAAATCCAAAAGTTATCTCAATAATTCAACAGATTCAAAGACCAAATGACCAAAGATTTTGACACATTGAGACAAGAACTTGCATCTCACAAAGATCTTATAAACACAGTAGAATCCCTCAGTAACAGAATGGAGCAAGCAGAAGAAAGGATTTCTGACATTGAAGACAAAGCTTTCAAAAGTTCCCAAACCCTCAAAGAAGAAGAGAAATGGAGAGCAAAAACAGACCAGTCTCTCAGAGAACTCTGGGATAATT
>CAUYPK010034194.1:0-18732 GCA_963574355.1 Loris lydekkerianus
TGGGTGGCACAAAAAAAGATGGTGACTTTACATCTTTAGTATTAACCTGGATGATTAATACAAATTAATGGATGGAGTTGAAACACATTTTTCTTACTAAAGCATCACAAGAATGGAGAAGCAAGAATCCAATGTACTCAACTCTGATATGAGGACATTTGATGTTAGTACATGGCAGGGGGTGTGGAAATGGGGGAGAGTGGAGAGAGGGAAAGAGGGAAGGGGATCACAGCATATAACACACCTCTTGGGGGCGGGACACGATTATAAGAGAGACTTTACCTAACAAATGCAAGCAAAGTAACCTAGTTCTCTGTACCCGTGATGAATCCTCAACAACATAAATAAATACAATTTAAAAAAAAAAATTGCCACAGCTACCCCAACCTTTAACAACCACCACCCTTATTAGTCAGCAGCCATAAAACTCAGGCAAGACCTAATAGCGAAAAGATGACAACTTGCTGAAGGCTCACTTGATCATGAATATTTTTTTAAGCAATAAAGTATTTTTACATTAAAGTATGTACATTGTTTTTTCAAACTTAATGCTATTTATTATACACTTTAATAGAATACAGTATAATGGAAAGATAACTTTTATATGCACTAGAAAACCAATAAATTTGTGAGAGTTGCTTTCTTGTGATACTTTATTGCAGTGGTCTGGAACCAAATCTGCACCCTCTCAGAAGTATTCATGTATTTACATAGGATCTGAATGCAACTTTTTATAATGGCAAGATCAAAGCAACAATTTGATACTCCTTAGTGTTAGCCTGTCTCCTCTATCTCTGTGATCTTGTGTGAGTTTCCTAATTTCTTTTAATCTGTTTTCTTATCCAGAAAATGAAGATAAAAATATTTACCTCATAAAATTGTAATGCTGATAAAATATGATGTATGGAAAGCACTGACCACAATGTCTGACACATACTAAGTACTCTATAAATGTTAAATAATATTAATACTTCCATTTTTGGCTTCTATTAAGAACCCATCTGTTCTTTGAACTATACTAATATTATACAGTACAAATTGATATTATCTCTGCTCTTAGGATATTATCTCTGCTCTTAGGAATTTATGTTGCAAAGAAGAAAAATTCAAGAGTTCGATACCTTCTGAAATTTATTTTTTATTTCTGTTTTTTTTAGAGTCCTACTCTGTTGCCCAGAATTAAGTGCAGTGGCATCAACACAGCTAACTGCAACCTCAAACTCCTGAGCTGAAGGAATCCTCCTTCCTCAGCCTCCTAAGTAGCTGAGGCTATGAGCATACGCCACCATGACTAGCTAATTTTTTGTTTCCAGTAACAACTGCTCTTCCTTGTTCAGGCTGGTCTCGAACTCCTGAGCTCAAGTAACCCTCCTACCTCAGCTTTCCAGAGTACTAGGATTACAGATGTGAGCCACTGTGCCCATACCCTTCTGAAAATTTCTTAATATGAGGTCTGACAATTAAGTTTGTGAACTCATCCTAGGAAAAGTGCTACTACATACATCATTGCTGAATATCACTGCAGTCACCAGATAGCCAAGGGGTGTACTTAAAAGGTGACTGTAGTGATGTTTAGCAGTGAGATATGCAACACCTTTTCTAGGATGAATTCATGATCTTAATAGTCAGACCTTGTATCCTGGGTATGTGATGGCAGAAAATCCCTTACAATAGCCTCTACATATATATAATTTAGCTGAAAGGTCTTTTTGTATCCCTTCTGTTATTTAACCTTGACAATGTACACATCTCAAGGTGACCCCTGCTTCATGATTGGGAAGGGAGGAGAAGGTTTGCTTGGAATAGCGAATCCATAGGAAAACCTACAGTAGATTATAGCTAGAATGCACTACTAGCTAGATATTTCTAGCTAGAAATAACAACTTGTTTTTAAGAGTAGAAAATTAGGATGAAGAGTGGAAAGAAAATGTAAAGGAATAGACAGATAAATTTTTCTGCTAAAAAGTGGAAACTGCCAAAATGCTTATCATCTGATGAATGGATAAACAGACTGTGGTATATACATACTAGAGAATATCAAGACATTAAGAGGAATAAAGTTCCAATGCATGATACACATGGATAACCTTGAAAGAATTAGGCTAATTGGAAAAAGTTATAAAAGAACACAAATGATTCCATATATGAGAAACATTTAGAATAGGCAAATCCATAGAGATAGAACATAGATTAATGGTTGCCAGAGGCTGGACGCAGATTAATGGTTGCCAGAGGCTGGACGCAGTGCTCATGCCTGTAATCCTAGCACTCTGGGAGTCCAAGGCAGGTGGATAGCTTGAGCTCACGAGTTCGAGACCAGCCTGAGCAAAAAAGCAAGATGCTGTCTCTACTAAAAATAGAAAAACTGAGGCAGGAGGATTGCTTGAGCCCAAGAGTTGGAGGTTGCTGTGAAATATGATGTCATCGCACTCTACCCACAGGGACAGCTTGAGACTCTGTCTCCAAAAAAAAAGTTGCCTCTGAGTTTGGGAGGAGAGATGAAGGAGGGAGGGTGCAGTAATGGTTATAGTGGTTTTTTGTTGGGGGCAATCACAATGTTGCAAAATGAAGCATTAGTAATGATGGCACAAGTCAGGGTATTCTATAAGCCCCTAAATTGTATAGTTTTTACAGGTGCATTTTATGGTATGTGAATTATATCTCAATAAACCTATATGTAATTTTATATATTATATTATATTATATTAATTATATTATATTATATTAATTATATTATATTATATTATATGTTTGTGCCACCAGGATCTATAGAAGGGTCTGGTGATGGAAGTGATAACTTAAGAAATTCAGGATGTTTCAGCAAGAGTACCATAATTGACAGTGCCAGAGGTACAAGTTTGTTGAGATACAGCCAAAAATTATCATTTGACAATTTTATGCCTGAACTATGTACTGCTTTTATTCTTTCTTTTTATTTCACGAGTAGTTATGTCTTACTTGAATTTAGGGCGATGTTCTCAACTAGGTATTGAATGTGTATAACCACGACACCCATTCTAGAGACATTGTTTGATGTCATAAATAAGGAATACTTCACTGGTCCAGGAAATCAGAGGGGTTCTTTGTAAACTACATAAGGAATCTTTGTTTTAGAAGTAATGATTATGCATTTCCTTCTTGTGTAATTTGGCTCTTACATGTTTTTGCTTCACTTGAGCCATTCTCTCCAAGTCCTCCTTCGGCTTCTGCCTAGGGCCCTTTTGGGTCTGTCTTGTCTTTCCAGCTGTCCATCCATTCATTGCTCCATCCATCTCTTCAGTCCTCCTTCCTTTCTAGTCCATTGCTTAGACGCTTATGACCTTGCACCTCTACTACTGAAACTCTTTCAGACTTCCCTTGGAAAAGTATTTCCTTTGCACATTTTCCAGAAAAGTCTTCCAGAGAAAAATCATTGCTTTTGGATGCCAATTATCCCAGATGTATAAAAACAGTTGTTTCAGGGATACAAGATCAGGCTCTCAAGTTAGCCTTGAAAATCCTGTGATTATCTCATCCTAGGTTAGCTTTATCATCATTATTATTTATTATTGTTATTACTATTATGATAACCTTACATTTGATAGGTGTTAATTCCTACATTCTTTAATGTTCTTTTCTGAACCTAGGCTACATTAAAAATCTGCTGAAAATTTCATTTTTTCAGTACGAGTATTTTCATAAGACTTTCCACTCTAATAATTTCTTGATTCTTCCGTGTCTAAATATAATTATGTCAATTTAAAATACTTACAGTACTTTATGAATATGGACTGGTATACATTTTGCCTCTCCAACTCTTTTTCAAAGGTAGTAAAACTCTTATTTTTATGAACGTAAAGAGCGTTTATTAAGTGTTTATTTACTCATTTAAGCAAATGAATAGGTTTGTGTGTTGGTGTTTTTGTAGAGTGTTTTGCTTTGGTTTTTTAAAAGTATTTGATAGTAACAAATCAAGTGTATTTTAAATCACTACCTCGGTAGGAAAGATTTGTTCATTTCAATAATAATAGCTATTGTTGATTAAATGCTTGCTATTTATCAGGCACTATGGTATTACCTTCTTTAATCTTCAAAATAGCTATGTTTTTCTTTATGAGAGGATACTGAGGCACAGAGTAGATAATCATTGAAGCTTATATAGTTAAGTAGCAGAATTAGAATTCAACTCATTTTACAGCCAATACTCATAACCACATCTCTGTATTGCTCCTCAAATTAAACTGCATATCCTGTAAACAAATTTTAGACTTTAGCAATCAAAATTTAAAATAATTCTTACTAAAACAAGATTTTTTTTATATTAAAGATGAATATGTTGTAATATTTAAAGTGACGGTTGGATAAGCAGGTAGATGACAGGTGTGCTATGTTCAATGTCCTCATCCTGGATAACTTACATCAGACAGCAAAACTCGCAGAAGGTATTATCTGCAGCTTATTAGTTAATAGCTCTCCTCAAGTTTCTACTGGTTAGAGAATCTATGCATGTGACCTAGACAACACCTGAGTACCTAATGCACCATATAGAAAATAAAAATGTAAGTCATTATTATGTGACAGCATTCAGCAGTTGATGAGATGCTCAATAACATCCAAAAACTATATTATGGATTTTGTTACATAATACTATCATTAGTAGTTGTCATTCACTCAGCAGGTACTTACGAGCATCAGAATGTCATACTGTTAATTATTATTAATTTTTGGTAGAATTAAAATAAGGTCTGAGTAACATTTGAGATATTTAAATCAGTATAACTGATCATTTAGGAGGAAACTCCCCTTGAAATGTGATATTTCCATAAATTGTTTAAATCACATTACAAATCACGTTATCACCTCTATAACATGGTTTTCTATGCATCTTACTGGTGGAATTCTTCTCTAATAATAAAGCTATGCCAAGCTGCAAAACAGTGTGTACTGTATGAAAAAAAGGAAAAAGCTTTATGCACGTTCATACATAGAATACACACACATATGTGCTTGCATATACACCAGTGTTTTCTAAAGACAAGCAAGAAGCAATAATGATTTCCCAGGGGGAGAGAAACCCAGGAACAAGATGGTACAATCTGTTTTGAGTGATTCCTAATATTCTTCAAGACTTTAATACCTAATTTATTATTAACTTCAGTTGTCATTCTTAAGTAATATGAAGGAAGAATGGAAGAACAATATTCTTCAGATGTTTATTTTTGAGGTAAATTTCTTATTTGTTTCACTATGTTTTTCATCAAAGTAAGAATGCAGAAAAATTTCACCTTTTTGGATTTAAGATTTGGTACTGTTTAGTTGAGCAAACATTTGAGTAATTAATGTTGTAATAAGTAGATGCTCACATTTCTTCTTCAGATTTCAGTAATAGACTCTAGATCTTCTCTAAGGTTGTATTTATTTTTACATGAATTAGAAGTTAGGATTTTTTGATAGTCTGTTCAAGTGAAGAATATTCAAATTGGGAACTGTCATGGAAAACCAAGAAATATGGATGACCTAACAAAAGGTTTTTCATAATGTGTCAAAAGAGAATGTGATGAATCTTTGCTTAAGTATTTTTTGGTAGGAAATCCAGAATTAAATTTGTTAATAGATTGATTTCATTGTTCAGGCAACCTACTGTTTGAAAGGCCCACTTCTACATCTTCTGACCTTTAAGACCACAAAGATGACTGAGATAAAGTCTCTTTTCACCAAGAACTTGATGACTTTATAGACAGATTTTACAAATATTAAAATGGGTATGATGAGCTTGGCCACATACACTGAGGCTGGTGGTTTTGAGCCTAGCCCAGGCCTGCTAAACAATGACAGCTGCAACCAAAAAATAGCCAGGCATGGGCAGTGCCTGTGGCTTAAAGAAGTAGGGCACCAACCCCATATGCTGGAGGTGGCAGGTTCAAACTCAGCCCCGGCCAAAAACAAACAAAAAAATAACCCGGGGTTGTGGCAGGCGCCTGTAGTCCCAGCTACCTGGGAGACTGAGACGAGAATCGCTTGAGCCCAAGAGTTTATGGTTGCTGTGATACTACGGCATTCTACCCAGAGCTACATAGTGAGACTCTGTCTCAAAAGAGGGGTGTGATGGAGAGAGATTAAGTGATGGCCTCTGTTTGAATGCGTTTTGTTACTCATACTGTGGTTTGCAAACTGGCATTTTGGACTCGAAGGTGATCAGATAAAAGTTTACATATTCACGGCAGTTACCTGTAGCATTTTATTTAGAGACAAAAAGCATTGAATAGATAGAAATTAACCGCTTGGGTTATGGTCTTTTCCTTGATTAGATTATGTGTTTGCGATGTTGTGGTTGACATTTCTGCATCTGTATTAGATTTACGTTGAATTAATTTGCAGCCTATTTTGATGCTGATAGAAGTGGGACAAAGGTTTTTGGTGTTTGTTTTTGAGACAGAGTCTAACTCTGTTGCCCTCAGAGCAACCTTGAAATCTTGGGCTCCAGCTGTCCTCTTTCCTCATCCTCCCAAGTAGATAGGACTGCAGGCGCTCTCCACAATGCCTGGCTAATTTCTCTAGTTTTAATGGAGATGTGTGTCTCTTTCTTGCTCAGGTTGGTGTCAAGCAGTTCTCCTACTTCAGTCTCCCAGAGTGGTAGGATTATACACGTGAACCACCATGCCCAAGCTCCCACACACACAAAAAAAAACTTTTTTTATAAAATGCAGAAATGCCTAAGAAGCTGCAGAAAGAGCAGTAAACTATAATACAGAGAACTAAAAAATACACTAATGGTCTTAGTAGAGTCGTTTTTGTTCTCATTGCTGTCAGAAGTGCTTAATTAACTACCCTCTGCTGAACTTGTTCTAACTTTCTTTTATTGAAAGGGGGTAGGGACAGAGTTTCATTTTGTTTTCTTTGGTAGAGTGCCCTGGGTCACAGCTCATAGCAACCTCAAACTCTTGGGCTTGAGCAGTCTTCTTGCCTCAGCCTCCCAAGTAGCTAGGACTATAGCCGCCCGCCACAATGCCCGGCTATGTTTTTTAAGAGACAGGATCTCAACTCTTGCTCAGGCTGGTCTGGAACCCATGAGCTCAGGCAATCCACCCGCCTTGGCCTCCCAGTTAACGAACTTTCTACTTAGGGTCACTTTGCCATTTTACTTTTCTAATGACTTGACATACTATGCTGTTGGGGTAAGAGATAAACTATATTCTTCATACTACCTTCCCTTGGTAAACTGTCAAAAAAACCAAAGAAAAACTAACAAGACAAGCCAGAAGACAAGAAAGTGCAGAAGTAACGTAGAGTTGAATAGTAGGGTGGTGAGTTGCAAAAAAGGTTTTTGAAGTTACTTTAATGTTTTAATTTCTGTTCCAACCTTTACTCTCTTTCTGAATGGGCCAACTTAGTTAATGTCTTTAGTTTCCTTCTAAATTGGGGATGATGTAATAGTACCTGCCTAACACAAAGATGTTTAACTAATGTTGTTGTAGAGAAATGTTGATCTTAGATTTAGTTTTGATTGCAGGTCACTTATGCATTAATATACCTTCAGTAAGTATCCATTATGGGCCAGGCACACTGTATTAGTTGCAGGGTAGACGGAGAAGACCTATAAGATAAAATCCTTATCCTGAAAGGGCTTAAGTTCTGATAATATATTCTCAGCTGGTACCCTTTGATTATGTAGAGTAGCAAGGGTTCATTTAGTGCAGAGGTCCTCAAACTACGGCCCGCAGGCCACATGAGGTGGTGTGATTGTATTTGTTCCTGTTTTGTTTTTTTACTTCAAAATAAGATATGTGCAGTGTGCATAGGAATTTGTTCATAGTTTTTATTTTAAACTATAGTCCAGCCCTCCAATGGTCTGAGGGACAGTGAACTGGCCCCCTGTTTAAAAAGTTTGAGGACCCCTGATTTAGTGGGTTAGTGGTAAAATTGTTAGCAATTTAGAGTAGGAGGCGGACCTGATGTTGACCAAAAGACAGAAACTAAATTCCTTACTTTGGTGTGCCCCAGAAACCAGAGAAACACATGGTCTTAGACGTAAATTGTGAGGCTAATAATGATTTTACTCTCATGCAAGTAAGTTCATTTTAAAATCTTTGGCTTTTAAACTAGCACTGTGGTAAGTATTTGAGATACCAAAAAAATTCAGTTAAGTAAAATTGATACTGGAAATAGTATGGGAGTCTTGAGGCTCTAAAGCAGTGGTGCTCAACCTTCCTAATGCCGCAACCCTTTAATACAGTTCCTGTGGGTCGTGACCCACAGGTTGAGAACCGCTGCTCTAAAGGAAGACATTTATCCAATCTGGAAGCAGGAACAGCAGGATTTGCTGACCGATAGGAATGTAGGTTAAGAAGAATTTGTATCAGACAATAACAAATGCTGCAAAAGAAAAAAAATTGAATGTGATGGTGAATAATAAAGCAGCTGAATTTGTGATAAGATTGTCATTTGCTAGTCAGAGAGAAATTCTGTCACCTGAGCAATAATAGCACCACGGATCTGGAGAAAGACAGTGAAATTAAGAAAACAAAATTATAGGCTGGGCACCCGTAGGTCAGTGGTTAGGGCACAAGCCACATGCACCAGGGGTGGTGGGTTCCAACTCAGCCCAGGCCTGCTAAGCAAAAAAAGAAAAAATAGCTGGGTGTTGTGGCGGGTGCCTGTAGTCCGAGCTGCTAGGGAGGCTGAGGCAAGAGAATCGCTTGAGCCCAAGAATTTGAGGTTACTGTGAGCTATGATGCTATGGCACTATACAAAGGGCGACAAAATGAGACTCTGTCTCAATTAAAAAAAAAAGGGGGGGGGGGAAGAAAACTACAAAAACGCCCATGGTAGAGTAATTATCTTAGGGATGTCCAGCAGGAATGGGGACAAACACCAGACCTGCTAAAACATGGAGAGAAGACCAGAAGCAGGAGTACCTTTTATCCATCCCATTCTGGAGCAGAGCCTAAACATCTCTCCAACTGGGGCATTAGGCTGCATACTTAATCAAGCATTATCTCCTCACCTAGCAATATCAGGAGCTGGACAGTAATGACCCAAAAATTGAATCTAGCAGTATTCTTTTAGCTAAGCACATATGGCTATGAAATCACCAGCTCATATCCTGGTATAATTTGAGCACTGGCATCCCGTCTGAGTTGCAGATGTCTGACATGGCAATCTTGTCACATCATCCATGACCTTAAAATTGTGATTTGAAGCCCAACAGCTGTTCTTTTGGCATGGTCAGGGACTGAAGTCAGCTTATATAATGAATCACACTGTTGAACTGGTAACACAGCTTCAACACTGTACCGAGATTAATGATTTCCATTGAGCTACTTCTATTCTCTTTGTCTTAACTCTGTGCCAATAGTATAATTGTCTTAGTTACTGTAGTTTTGTAATAATTGAGATATTACAAGTCCACTAACTTTTTATTCTACATCAAAATAAGATTGACTTTTCTTGGCCTTTGCATTTTCTTTTGTAAAAATCAGTTTATAGCACTGTTCTCTGCACAAATAGGCACTTGATTGATGGAAAAAGCATGAAATTCATTTCTCTTTATAAATTTTTGTTACATTTAGGGTTTCATATGGATTAACAATTTTCCTATAAATGTTTAGATTATGTACTTCTTCGTTAAAATTTTCAAATGTAGCCAAATAAGAGTAATATATAAATTTTCATATATACATCTATGACATGAAAATTATATTAAAATAAGTCAGATAATATGTTTGGAGGAACAACAAGGAGGCAGATTTAGAACTTTAGTTTTCTCTATAAATGGATAATTCATGGATTTACTCTTGGAAACCTGGACCCCTGTTCTTTCTAAAGCAGTTTTCTTGGGGAATGACCGAAATGAGTTGTTGTAAAACCCTAAAGGTCTTAGAAGTCTCTTAGAAGTCTTGAGTCTTCAGCTATAGACCAAGACTTTGAGGTTAATGAAAAAAAGACAGAGGCTCACACCTGTAATCCTAGCACTTCAGGAGGTGGAGGCCAAGGAGGGTGCATTGCTTGAGCTCAGGAGTTTGACACCAGCCCAAGCAAGAGTAAGACCCCATCTCTGCTAAAAACAGAAAAACCACCTGGGTGTTGTAGCAGTTGCCTGTAGTCCCAGCTACTCAGGAGGCTGAGGCAAGAGGATCACTAGAGCCCAGGTGGTTAATGTTTCTGTGATGTTTGATGATACTCCAGCACTCTACCCTGGGCAACAGAGTGAGACTCTGGGGAAAAAATAAAAAAGGAAAAAAAAAAATCCCTAAGGAAAATTACATACCATAGACTTGTTAACCTGCTGAAGCAAGGTTCACTTCAGGCAAGGTCCCCTTGGGTGGTTGGGAGAAAGGGATATTACCTTCAGTTGTTTCAGTTAAAATCTTTTATCATTTAAATCAAGAAGAAAATTAAAAGACAAAAAGCCACGAAAATTATGAAGAAAAAAATGCCCTTGGAATCTCACTACTTATATGTACAGATACATATTTTTTGCCAAGTGGAAATATTCTATATATACTATTTTTAAAGACTTTTAAAAACACAGTATTTCATATACATGCTTTTATGTCAGTAGGTGCATAAAAGATATGTGCATGTGTTTATGTTTTAATTATGTGATATTTGAATATTAAGCCATATGTACCTTTCATGGATAAAACTTGGTCACAGTATATATTTCTGTGTATTACTGGATTTTAACTTGCTAAAATTTTATTTAGTTTTTTTTTGTTGTTTTTTTTTTTTTTTTTTTTTTGGTTTTCTTTTTTCTTTTTTAACATTTAAACTTGTAAGGGGTGATTGCCTATAGTTTTATAGTTCACTGGTAGTTGTTATGTTTGTGTATCTGGGTAATTCTTACCTCATAGAATGTGTTAGTAAGCATTTGTTGCCTCTTCAGGATTCTGGAAAAGTTTGTGTAGAATTGATACTCTTTCTTTCTCAAATATTTGGTAGAGTTTACCTGTGAAGCCTTGAAAAAATACCATGAGGAGAAAATAAGTCAATTGAAATTAATTCATAACTGATGCAGTTGTTAGAATTAGCAAAGTCCTTAAATACTTATTAGGTTCAGTTACTATAACTGTATTTTATATATTCAAAAAGTAGAACAAGAAATTGACATAATTGGAAAATAGAATTGATAGACCCAAGTAAACAAAAAAAAACTGGGAAGGGGATATAGAAGATTTGAGCAGCACAGTCAGCCAACTTGACCTAATTGACACATTAAATTTGTAATTAGTAGATACATGTTCTTTTTAAGTACAAATGGTCGATTTATCAAGATAAACCATTTTTTGGTTCATAAAACAAAGGATTCATGTGAAAGCAGGTATGTTGTCAGGCCACAATGAAATTAGATTGCAAACTAATGAGAAAATCTGCAAAATCCCTCAAATATTTGGAAACTAAATAGTATACTTCTAAATACCTCAACGGTCAAAGAAGACATGAAAAGCTAAACTATAAAGTATTTTGAACTGAATGAAAATGAAAACCTGACATTTCTAAATTTGTGTGGTATTTCTTACATTTATTTTCTATCGCTATTGTAACAAAGCACCACAAATGTAGTAGAATTCAAAAACCAAATAAATTTGTTGAGGCTCAATAGCTCACACCTGCAATCCTAGCATGCTGGGAGGCAAAGGTGGGCTGATTGTTTGAGCTCAGAAGTTCAAGACCAGCCTGAGCAAGAGCCAGACCCCTGTCTCTATTAAAAAGTAGAAAATTTAGCTGAGCATTGTGGTGGGCGCCTGTACTCCCAGTAACTCGGGAGACTGATGCAAGAAGATTGTACAAGCCCAATAGTTTGAGATTACTGTGAGCTGTGATGCTATAGCACTCTACCCCGGGCAACAGAGTGAGACTCGGTCTCCCCCCCAGAAATAAATAAATGAAGCAATACAAATTTATTATCTTATACTTTTAGAGATCTTAGTCTAAAATAGGTTTCACCAAGCTAAAATCAGCAGGTCTGCGTTTCCTCTGGAAACTCAGTGGGAGAGTCTGTTCCTTTGCCTTGTCCATCTGTCAGAGTCTACCTGCATTTCTTGGTTGAGTCCTCTTCCTCCATTTTCAAAGCTAAGAGCATAAAATCTTCAAACCTCTCTCTGGTTCTCCTATGTTCCTTTTTCACTTGTAAGTACTTTTTGATTACATTGGATTCACAGAGTTAATTCTTATTTAGTTATCGTCTCATCTCAAGATCCTTAATTTGTTTTTATTTTTAACATTTTGTTAGCACAGTAACAGATGCAGACTTATGTAGTCTATAACTGTAACGAGTCCATTGAGCAATTCCTGTTCCATGCTTCACATTTAATAGCTTTATTTCACTACAGGTTTTCACAAGTCTTGATTCAGACTTTTTAGTCTGTTAACAATAAAGTACATTGACATATATAATCAAATATATCAATTAGTTATTTCCTATGTGTTATAGCTGTGTGTCCATTTTATATATGTATAAATAAAAGATGACAGTGTCTAAAAATTGTTAGTGTCACTATTCCTTTCCAAGAAAGGAAATTCGTTTTTTATTTTAAACAATAAAGTGTGTAGCTGGGTGCCATGGCTCATGCCTATAATCCTAGCACTTGGGAGGCGGAGGCAGGTGGATTGCCTGAACTTAACCAGTTGGAGACCAGCCTGAGCCAGAGTGAGACGGTCTCTAAAAGAAATAGCCAGGCATTGTGGCAGGTGCCTGTATTCCAAGCTACTCAGGAGGCTGAGGCAAAAGAATCGCTTGAGCCCAAGAGTTGGAGGTTGCTGTGAGCTAAGATACAGTGGCACTCTACGAAGGGTGACCAAGTGAGACTTTATCTCAAAAAAAAAAAAAGATGAATAAATAAATAAACAAGAAAGTATGTAGTCATAGAGGTACTTACATAAATGGCCTTGTACATAAAATTAAGCTGTTTTAACTTTGTAGACTAAAAGCAACTGAACCCAAATATCTAAATGTACATTGTTTCCTGTACTACATTTCACCTAATATTGCAGAACTAATGACAGTTTTAAAAGTTGCTGTCACCAATTCTTGCTACTATATTAAGATATCTTACATTACAACAAAATCTTGGGAGGTAAGACTGAATCATATCTCTTTACAACCTCTCACCTTTGCACCGTTTCAGAAGTGGCTTTCTTCCGTGACAAATAATCTTAAGAATTGTGAAAACCCAATTTAGGTAGCATGTTAGAACATTATCCTGTTCTGCCCTGTTGTGGGAATATTGAGTGGCAATATAAACCCACAAGGGGTCTGCAGTGTTATCGTCTGTAAGAAGAGAGCAGATAGAAAGGAGGACTTTCGAAATGCATAGTGATGGACTCCAGTTATCTTTCGATATGTCCAAGCAAATAACTGTTGTTTTGTCCGAGACATCTCACTCTGCCGCCCTGTGTAGAATGCCGTGGTGTTGTATAGCTCATAGCAACATCAAATTTGTGGGCTTGAAGTGATCCTTTTTTACCTTCGCCTTCCAACTAGCTGGGGCTGCGGGTGCTCATTACAATACCCAGCCAGAGACAGGAGTCTCACTCTTGCTCAAAGTGGTCTTGATTCCAGAACTCCAAGCAATCTACCTTCCTTGGCTTGTCAGAGTGCCAGGCTTGACTATTAATATTACAGTGATAGATTCTTGTCTAAAACATAACCTTTGGAGACCTGGTATTCTAGTGTAAAAGTAACATCAAGGAAGAATACCCCACCCTCATACACAGATCCTGGAGGCCCTAGCATGGTTGAACATTCATAATGTTACCACCTATGGGACCAGCACTGCAGTTTATGTGGATGGTATAAAATGATGTCTGCCAGTTCCTTCTGAATCCTTTTACTAGGTCATCCTCTAACTTCCTTCTCCATGGTCTGCTCTTAGCTCGCACTGGACACAGTGCGAGTTGCTTCTCACAGTTTTCTTCCTCTGCATCAACACTCAGCTTTACCTGAGATCCTTAATTTTATCACATTTACAAAGCCAACTTTGTGGCTTGGTGGCTGTATAGCTCAGTGGTTAGAGTGCTAGCCACATATCTGGGGCCTGGTAGGTTCGAACATGGCCCGGGCCTGCTATATAACAATGACAAGTACAACAAAACAATAGCTGGATAGTGTGGCGGGCGCCTGTAGTTCCAGCTACTTGGGAGGCTGAGGCAAGATGATCACTTAAGCCCAAGAGTTTGAGGTTGCTGTGAGCTGTGACACCAGGACGACAGAGTGAGAGTCTGTCTCCAAAAAACAAAAAAAAAGAGAAAAAAGCCAACTTTGCCATGTAAGGTACTTTTTTTTTTTGAGGCAGAATCTCGCTTTGTTGCCCTAGGTAGAGTACCTGTCTCACAGTATCCTCAAACTCTTGGGCTCAACCAATCGTCTTATCTCAGCCTCCACAGTAGCGGGCAGTATAGGCATCTGCCACAACGACCCAGCTATTTTTATTATTTGGGTTTTTTTTTTTTTAGAGATGGGGGTTTCGCTTTTGCTCAGGCTGGTCTTGACTCCTGAGCTCAAGCTGTCCACCCACCTCGTCCTCTCAAAATACTGGGATTTCAGGCATGAGCAACTGCACCCAGCCTAAAGGACTTATTTATATTCACAGGGTCTAGGCCTTACAACATGTACTTTCTTTTTCTTTTTTTTTCTTTTAGCCAGAAAGAGTGTCACTCTATAACCCTAGAGTGCCATGATGTCTGCCTGTCTGACAACAACCTCAAACTTCTGGGCTCAGGCAACCCTCTTGCTTCAGCTTCCCGAGTAGCTGGGAATATAGGTGCCTGCCCCAACACCTGGCTACTTTATCATTTTGTTGTTGTTGTTGTTTTAGTAGAGATGGGATCTCACTGTTGCTCAGGCTGGTCTTGAACTCCTGGGCTCAAGAGATCTTCCCACCTTAGCCTCCCAGAGTGCTGGGGTTACAGGAGTGAGCCATTGTGCCTGGCCTGACATGGACATCTGTAAAACAGTACTCTGGTGGAAATTTATACTACTAACTGTATCTAGCAGGAAAGAAAAGAGATCTCAAGTTATGGATCTCAGTTTCTACCTAAAGAAGCTATTAAAATAAGAGAAAATTTAACCTGAAGGTAAGAGAAGAAAGGAAATAATAAAGATATGAAATAAATGAAATAGAAAACAGGAAAACAATAGGGGGAAAATCTATAAAAGCAATCAGTGTTTATCAAGAATATCAATAAAATTAATAAACTTTTATGACTATAAGTACTTATATCAAAACTAGAAAGACTTCAGATAAACAATGATGCACTCCAAGGAATTGGAAAAGAAGAAACTAAACCCCAAATTGGTAAAAGGTAAGAAATAATACCAGAATAGAATCAAAGGAAACCTTCTCAAGGTTTGGAAGAAATAACATCAAAATTACCGTATTTGCCAAACCACCCTACAGATTAAATGCAATCCATATCTAAATACCAATATCACTTTTCAGATCATTGGAAAATACAATCATAAAATTAGTACACAACCAAAAATGAGACCAACTAAGCCAAATTAGTCCTGAGCAGAAAAAAAAGAGGCATTACACTACCTGACTTCAAAATATATTACAAGGCTATAATGTAGTATTGTATAAAAATAAATACAGGCACACAGACCAGTGCAACAGAATAGAGAATATAGAAATAAATACACATATTTAGATCGAAGCAATTTTTTTTCTTTCTTTTTTGGGGGTGGGTGGGTGGGTAGGTAGCAGAGTCTTACTCTGCCCTGGGTAGAGTGCCGTGGCATCATTATAGCTCACAGCAACCTCAAACTCTTGAGTTAAAGCCTAAGCCTCCTGAGTAGTTGGTACTACAGGTGCCCACCATTATTGCAGCTAGTTTGTTTTCTTGAAACAGAGACTCACTTGGTTGCCCTTGGTTGAGTGCCCTGGTGTCATAGCTTAACAGCAACCTTGAACTCTTGGGTGATTCTCAGTGATTCTCCTGCCTCAGCCTCCCGAATAGTACAGGCGGCCAGCTGTTTTTATTGCAGTTTTTGGCTGGGGCCACGGTTTGAACCCGCCACCTCTGGTATATGGGGCTGGTGCCCTACTCTGCCAGCTGTTTTTAGATAGGAGGTCTCACTCTTGCTCAGGCTCATCTCAAACTTCTGAACTCAGGCAATCTTCCTGCTTCAGCCTACCAGAATGCTGGGATTACAGGTGTGAGCCACCTCACCTGGTTAGTTTTTCTGTTTTTACAAAGATGAGGTCTTGCTCTTGTTTGACCTGGTCTTAAACTCCTGAGCTTAAGGATTCTACCTGCCTTGACCTTCCGAGTACTAGAATTATATGCATGAGCCACCGCCCAAGGCCAGCCAACTGATTTTTTCTTTTCTTTTTTTTTTTTTTTTTTGAGACAGAGTCATATTTTGTCACCTTCGGTAGAGTGTGGTGGCACGATAGCTCACAGCAACTTCGAACTCTTGGGCTCAAGCAATCCTCTTGCTTCAGCCTCCCAAGTAGCTGGTGGGATTATAGGTGTTGGCCATAACACCCGAATATTTTTCGAGACGGGCTCTCCCTCTGGCTCAGGCAGGTCTCAAACTTTTGAGCTCAGGCAATCCACCCACCTCGGTCTTCCAGAGTGCTAGGACTATAGGCATGAGCCACGCACATGGCCTGCCAACTGATTTTTAACAAAGGCACCACTAACATAAATTGGGGAAAAGGGACAGCCTCTTCAATAAATGATGCTGGTGGCTCATGCCTATAATCCTAGCACTCTGGGAGGCAAAGGTGGGTGGAATGCCTGAGCTCACGAGTTCAAGAACAGCCTGAGATAGAGTGAGACCCTGTCTCTAAAAATAGCTGGGTGTTGTGGCAGGTACCTGTGTCCCAGCTACCTGGGCAAGTAGGCGAGAGATTCGCTTAAGCCCAAGAGTTTGAGGTTGCTGGGAACTGTGATGCCACAGGCACTCTACCGAGGGTGACACAGTGAGACTCAAAAAAAAAAAAAAATATATATATATATATATAAAAATTTCAGTTAAAAAAAAAAAAAATATATATATATATATAAATTTCAGGGTTTTTTTTTTTGGCCAGGGCTGGGTTTGAACCCACCACCTCCAGCATATGGGGCCGGTGCCCTACTCCTTTGAGCCACAGGTGCCACCCCTAGAAATTTCATAAAATCCAGTAATGCCACTAGTAGGCATTTATACAAAGAAATAGAAATCAGTCAACGGGATAACCTGCACTCACATGTTTATCCCCAGTACTATATATAATTGCCAAAATATAGAATCACGCTAAACATCCATCAGTGGAATTATTAAATAAGGTAATGTGGAATATCAGTAGGTCATATAAAAGATTGGAATAATGTCATTGCAGCAAGATGGATAGAACTGGAAGCTATTGTTATAAGTGAAATAATCCAGACGTAGAAAAATACTGCCACTCATGGAAGCTAAAATGTTGATACTCTGGAGGTAGAGGATAGAATGATAGATGCTATAGAAGCTGTGAAGGGTGTGTAGGTTGAAAGGGGAGATGAAGAGAGATTGACACGTGGATGTAAATACACAGAAGAAATAAGTTCTATTCAATAGAGTAGGATGATTATAGTTAGCAACAATGTATATTTCAAAGTAGCTACAAGGGAGGACTTGAAAGGTTACATAAAAATGATAAATACTGAAGGTTATGGCCGCTTGAAGTACCCTGACTTGGTTATTGTACTTTCTAAGCATGTAACAAATGCACATACCCCAGAATTATATAAAATGCATGTATCAATAATAGATACCTATTTTTAAAAGAAATGTAGATTTGATTTTTAATTTGATGATGTTTAATGTTAAAACCTAAGGTAAAACAACATTTGTGTTCTAGATGTCTATTTTTGATAGAATTTAAATATATACTCCTCATTTTATTATACTTTCATTTCGGCCCTGCAGAGACTACCTCATACTGTTCACGCTCCTTGTAAAATAATCATAGAGCAGAAAGCTTTTAACATACAATGGGAAGCATAATTATAAATACAAGATATATTTCAAACAGCAAATCTGAGAAGATGCTGTGACAGACTTAATCTGTAGTGTTTCTTTTGTTTGTTATCTCTCAATGATCCAACATCTTCAAATGTTTTATCGCAGTCATAATTCTTTTTCAAGCCATTTACATCTTCATTGTAAAATTTATCCTTCTCTTACCTGGGTTTCTTTTTTGTGCCTTCTCAGTTTCTTAGATAAATCATCACATAGTCCTACATTCCCATGAGGATGTGTGAGAGGACAAACACAGGGGAGGAGGGCAGAAGCTCTGAAGTAAGAGATCCAAGTTCTTGAATATGATATAATCTGAATGAATCAGTGCCATCTTGCAGGATCTCAATACCTGGAGAAAATACCTTATTAAATTATTTTAAAATGTCAGGAATAAATGAAAAGGAATTAAAGCCAGGTGATAAAGATGGATATTCTATGTTCTATTGTTGAAACATTCCTAAATTCCATTGAATTTAGGTCATTTCAAAAGTTTTGTCCGTTTTTATGAGTCTACTTTAAACTGTAATATCTCAGTGAATATTTATTCAATTTAATCGAAATAAGCGCCATTAGAATCAGTGGACTTTTGCCAACGTAACACAAGTCGATTAATTCAATCAGCATAAAAATTGGGTGCTCGGGATTCGATGAAGTCAATGAAGGCCGTTTTTGCTAGGTCCTGATTGGCAAAGGTTCTACCGGTGAGAAAGTCATCGAAGTGCTTGAAAAGATGGTAGTCGGTTGGCGAGAGGTCTGGG